>CAHIKZ030004749.1:185000-215000 GCA_903632075.3 Acanthosepion pharaonis | reverse complement strand
TGACTTCAATGTTCACTTTATATATATATATATATATATATATATATATATGTGTGTGTGTGTGTGTGTGTGTGTGTGTATTTACACGTGTATTATTGTACGTGACCATATATATCAATGCAATTTTTTTTTATAACCTATTTTGGTTGATCGATCTGGGTATAGATTAATAGATATTCATGTTCATATATGCAGATAACCTATATATATTTTTATAAATATGCACACAGTACCACATACACGTACTAAGTAGAAAATATATTTAATACAACCCACACTTTCTTTACTGAATTAGATATAAACCTCAAATATTACACTTCTTCCTTGACTCTTATGCAAGCATGACAGAAATAGAAATTTAGTTTAACTAGGTAAAAAAAGGAAATATAATACAACATGAATGTTTGATAAAGTCTGTTACAAAGAACTGTTACAAATGCCAGTCAAGCTTGACATATTTGTGAAGGATTGTGAATAATCCAGAACTTACACTGGGGGAAAAAACACCTGCATAGATAGAAAATGAATTTAGTAAATACACAAAAATAGAAAGGTTTGTAAATCAAGGATGCGTTTTCTCACCAGAAATTTAAAATATACAGTGAAGCAATTCTGAAAGTCTAACCAGGAATCATTCTTAAGAATCTAAACAACATAAGATATGCACATCTCACTATGTCGATAACAGACACATAAAGAAAACTACAGGCAAACATCTAGAGAAGGTCATGAAGGAAAACGAGAAGAAAGGACTAAACATCAATTATAAAACAACAGTGTGTGGTTGTCAGCAAAATGGGCGGCCTAACATGGAAATTACAAATTGGAGATACCAAAAGCAAGCAAGTACAACAAATGAAATATTTAGGAAATGTTTTAAGAGCATACGGAAAATGCGACAACGAAATTCAAAGGTGTATTGGGATAGCGAAAGTTACCTTTCAAAATCTAAGCAGAGTATTAAGAAACCGGAAATTTTCGTTACCAAAACCACCCACCAAAAAAACAGAGTACTGAATTGTTATGTAATATCAGTAATGTAATATGTAGTATTGTAATTTACAATATGACAGTGAATGCTCAACCATCTCATTAAAGATGGAGAAGAGACTTGAGACAACAGAAATGTGGTTCTACAGAAGGATGATAGGAATAGTATGAACCAAACATGTGAGTTTTAGAGTAAATGGAAATAAAAGGTCACATCCTTAACACCAAAAAGATACCATTGGTATTTCTTGTGAACGAGGATTAGAAGAGATAGTGAAAAGGCAAACTTTATTTAGAGATACAAATGGCAACACATTCTCGAGAGCCATGATCGCCCACGTTCTAAGGGGACACGGCACATATAATAATAATAATAATAATAATAATAATTACAACAAACATAATAATAATGTGGTGCCAACAACAAAAATAGGATGATAGTTGAAAGGATTTAATTAGAAGTCTGGTTCACAGACCTACAATAAACTGTATTCTTGATAAGAATTGAAGGAAGGCTGGAGAAGTTATTGAATGAAATCACATTTGAGGCTGGGAAAACTAAACTGAATTGTTTCAACAGAGCAGAAAACATATTTCAATGAGATGAAACATACATCCGCGTAGGGCCACAATATCGATTAAAATATCGAGAAGAAATAAAGATACTAAATTATTTAATTTGTTAGGTTTCAGAAATCTACAGTAAATAGTGTTCTTTTTGATGAAGTAAACAAATGACATATCCCCATAAATCGCACCGCTTACTCTGCAACTGTCTACCTCGAGTGGCTCTTGGGCCTTTTACAGGTTGACTATTATTGTCATTGATCGATATTCAAACTCTAAGTGAAATAAAATAAACATGAAAACAACTGATGATTAATTCATTTGTTTTTTACGTCTTATCAACCTTTAAACAACTTATGAATATATTGATCAAAACCACATTCGAATCCGTGAACTTATATTGTTTTCATAGAACAGATGAAACTTACTTTGTGAGTGATAGTGAAGGGCTACTGGATGCAGTATGCTCTTGAGGAAGGTTGTAAAACACACCAATATTGAAACTAGAATAATCATCTTTGTTGTTTTTATAGTAACGTGTGGTGTTGATATAAAACCAACGATGATGAATATTCTAGTTTCATTTTATAATGAATGTTTCGTTTATAATAAACAAACAAATATTGACATTTATTGATATTTAGCTGAATGTTTAGTAACTTGACTATATCATGGCATAGTCAATTTTATTTCTTGATAGGCTAAACATTAAAAACAAGCGACTATTACTAGAGGGTATGAGAAGATAAGCGTCCAGAATGCGTTCTCTGAATGGTCAACAATGACAGCATATCATTGAGTCCAAGCAATCGTTATGCTAAAGAACTGTATACCTATACTTGAGGCTGTTCAGTTCATGATAGTCTGACGATAATAGGAGGGAAGCTATCACTACTACAAAGAATGATATGAGACAAGCTCTTGAGGCAAAAGACAATCGAACAAAAGATCTATCAGCCCACACTATTATTATTGATGACTTCGCTGATGTCTGTGACAATTTAAAGGTCATGAGTTTTTTCTATCCTTTACACATAAATACTATAGTGGGACTCCATTTGCAATAATCCTCAGAAAAATATCGAACCTTTTTCTTGTTTATCGATCTTTCGGACACCACTAAAACATAATATGATTAATATTCTTCGTATATTTTATCTCATTAAATCGTATGTAAGAGATTAAATGCTGCTTGAAGTAGACCTAATCTAAGGAAATTTCCTCTTGATTTCTTTCATCTCCAAAATGTTTCCGTTTGACATTTTAACCTCTGCAAGAAGTACATAAAATCAGTCATGTATATAAACAATTATTGAGACGGAGATAGAATTTACACCGTGGATGCAATAGTTGCGTTTTTCACCCAGACATCATCTCACAGTTTTAGATTGCAGATAAAAAAAAAATCAAGAATTTGAAAACAAAAATATTTCTTAGGTCTTAGCGCCTTTGGATAGTTTTTCTACATTGACACGCCCTTATTTAGTCATAGGCTATAATTAAATTTTTATGCTAATGAGCTTGTTCACCGGGTTACACACTTGCATATTTCTCGATGATAGCAAAGGTCGGCAGTGGAGTCAACATAAAAAGCTAGGATTTCGAATATTGATTTTCGAGGTTCACTTGGAAAATCGGCACAATAAAATATAACTATCCATATTTCTCACCACTTGGTATTTGTGTCGTATTAAGCTAAAACTTTTAAATAAAGTACAAACTGAATTATTTCTTTTGCCTTCATTGCTTGAAATTCAAATAAATTTATTTATTGTATTAATAACAATTAATATTACGCGTTTGTTACGGCTTATATTTAAATAAATTATAATCGTAACTGACAGAAATAATATCTAGAAAACAAAATATATTACTGTATTGACTTTTCATTTTTATCAAAAACTATAATAGGTTATACTTTATGAAAAAAATAATACTGTCGACCCCAAAACATCAGCAGTTTTATTTGCTTTTTTTTGTTCCGGTAATTTATAGTAATCGGTATTATTAATGAATTTAAATATAAGTATATAGCCCAAACTAGGTTCTGGCTAAATTTCCCTGACAAATATAAGGTAAATATTTACCGGTGATTTATTAAAGAATATGATTTTTTTCCATTCAGTAAAATATTTAATATTTTATATTCAGTTATGATATATTTCGGGTGTTACATACTTTTCAACGAACAATTTACGAACCATGCTTTCGCAACGCATTATATTGCATCTTCCCTGTGCGATATTTTATCTGTTCTGCAGTTTTTACTAGGGATATTCTAATTGATATTCAGTACCCGAAAAACAAATGATTTTTAAAAAAAACTTTTTTCAGTTCCGGTAATTCTAATAACATTTCCTGTCTGATTGTGAAGCTTAAACTGTAACTCAGTCAATTTGGTGATTCAAACGGTCTAAGGAGCGAAACTAACCGTTAGTATACGATGTAGATTTCTATGTCGACACCCGAGAGGATAACTGAATAAATTTTCAAAATTTGCCCAAATATCTAATTATTGTAAGTGCTTTTAGTTGAAATGAGATATTTTCTGTACACAATGGATATATGTTTCAAACAGTTTGTTTACGATCAAGATCCTCAAAATTAATTGTCAATAAAGCTGTTCAAATAAGTGTGTCCTTGTGCAATTATTACACAAATCGGTGTCACAACATAAGTAATATAAAGATTTATATTTCTCAACTATCCTAACAAGATTCTTACATAATTTAATGACTCTTCCTTAACTAATTTGCATTTACAGCTTTAAAAATATTGTTTTTAAAATATAACCGTTTGGTCTTTAAGTTTTAAACTCTGTGTTCTTTTCCTTGTCTTTTTGTTAAAATAAATATGCGGTTGTTTTATTGATTTCTTTATGATTAAATTGCTTATTTATTCCAGGAAAGCCCTTTTCAGTCATTGAAATGGTAATCACTTTAGCATTTTGATCGCGAATTTGAAATAAATACAAATGAATATTGTATAAATAATGTTAGCAATTGTAATATTGTTTTGAGTTATAATTTGAAACTAATAATTATTATAACGTACCGATTATTAAATAATGAATCATTTAAATAAATCAGACAGATTTAATAACAATTTCGTTAATACTATTTTAACCATATATATATGTGTGTGTGTGTGTGTGTGTGTGTGTGTGTGTGTGTGTGTGTGTGTGTGTGTGTGTGTGTGTGCAAGCGCACGCCTTTTAACCGTGGGGTACGGCGCCAAGGTCTGTGGTTAACAGAGTAGACCCGCATACCAATTAGATTCTCACTATATGCCCTACATTTTAAACCTAGCCTCATACTAAGCTAAACTTAGTAAATAATTATTAGATAAATATTTACTATACAAATGCGCCCTGATTCTCTGAAGGTACACAGGGTTCAACATACATGATTATTTTTCTTGCCTGCAGGTTCAGATTTACTGCTTTAAAAAACTTCTGGTATTAATTATTTCATCAAGTTAATCTTAACGCCTCCAAGAATAAACTGTTCTTTTGTAATGAATTTAGAGAGCTTCTTTTGCCTTCTGTCAGTATGGCTGATGCTAACCTCCAGGAGAGCAACTTATTGTGCCTTCTCGGTCTCGCGTTTTCCACTGACGAAGTGGAATGATTATATTGAAACAAATGCTAGGCACATATTGAAGTCGATTTACTATATTGTGCTAGAAAATTTTCTTAACAGAACCTGCTTGGCACATTTATAAGCCTATCATTCGTTCATGAATTGCATATTGCGGCTACATCTGGTCTGGTAGTTCTGACATCTATCTAGAGATTCTTGACAAAATCTTAAGAATTTGCAATTTTTTGGTTCTGTTCTGGCATCTCGTCTTCAGTCACTTTCCCATCACCATAAGATAGTTTATCTGTACCTTTTCTATAATAATTTTGATGGCAATTGTTCTAACGCTTTTCCCTCCTTGGTATTTCCACTTCCTGAATTTCAGCGTAACAATAATTTGGCAGCGACGTGTCATAATTTCACTGCTAGATGGAACCGTAAGTTCTATGTTAATAGTTTCTTCTATCACACTTTTCGCTTGTGTAACTCTCTTCCAGCTTCCGCCTTTCCTGTCCTGTATGTAATCATCTACGTCTTAGTGACTCTTATGGTCTAGATTGGGGTGAAATTTCTTTTCTTTTTTTTCTGATATTTTTTGTTTTGTTTTGTTGTTTTTTTGGTTGTTTTTTCTTTTGATTTTTTTCTGTTTTGTTTTCTCAGTTTCTTATCACCTCATTTCATGCTTAAACGCTAAAAATTCAAATTCTGATTTTCAAGGAAAGTTGGCGAAGAACAATATTTTGCCACGATTTCCCTCATTTTTTCCGATTTTCTTTATTGATTTTGCCGTACCATGTTCTGTAAATGTTTAGTTGACATGTAACCATTTTTAAATCTGAAAAAAAAAAGCTCAACGAAAAAGCACAATATTTCACAATGGGGCAAAATACGCTACATTAGTGATAATGCATTAAACTAGCATGTTAATCAGTGCTCTATAATAAGCTGTCCTTATAGATATTTATTAAGCTAAGCTTATTGTAGCAGAAAACCATAAGTATAATATACACCGTCCAGACGTGTATTTCACTCAGTAAAGATCAACATCATTTTTAGTAACCGTATCCGATTCTAACCTGTTTTACCTGCAATTCTAACCTGTTTTACCTGCAATTCTAACCTGTTTTACCACTCTTCCATAATGGTGCGGTTTTATTGATATTTACTAACATAAGCTGAGAATGGCTAATGGTTACAAGTGTTCAACATTAAGAATTTAATTCACTACAATATTAATAGTCTACGGGTCTAACCAATGCTTATACGCACAAAATATATATTTGGTTTACACATTAAAGCAAGCAGTTACTTTTTTGCTGTATTTTCTCATTTAGATTTTTTTTTCGCGTTGCATTACTTTCACACCGCCAATTTCAAGAAAAGGCAATATTTTACTAAAAAAAAAAAAGAAAAGAAATAAAAGCAACATTCAAGATTTTATATATTTGCAGCGTAATGTAATGTTCAAATCTCTATTCCTTTTTTTCTTGTTTTTCTTCTTCACCCGAACGTTGTTAATTTTGTAGTTCTTGCAAACCTTTCTTTGAGTATTATGGAAGCATTACGTTTTCTGAAAGATCATCAAGCATCTTGGGTTTTTCCGCATGAATGAAAATCAAGATATTTCTGATGGTTCATTGCTTATAATGTCATTCATTTTTTTTATCTTCTTTTTTTTATAATTCAGGAACATATTTTGACACTTCCTTCGCTATCTTAATTCCAGAATAACTGGTCTTGGTAATATTTCAAAGATAAAACATAAATTAAACAGATTAGATCAAACATGAAATTTACTTGTAAACATCATGATTGTTATCATTATTATTACTGTTGTAGTTGTTGCCTTTGCCTAGTACGGATTGCTCCTAGAGACTTCAAGAGACAAAACGGTTTATATGAGAAGATGAAAATATATGAGGCGCGATAGAAAGGAAAATATGTAATTGCGGCCAGAGCATGGGGTGAAATCTACGCAAAATCTGAGAAGTACCAAAGATTATGGAGAAGGTAATGGTAAAAAAAACACCACTATATTTCCCAAGAAATCATGACAATTTACAAATATTAAATAAATGAAATTTGTAGAGAGACTGGATCGCCTTCGTCCTGAGGGGACACGGTATTGAAAACTCTACAGAATAGCGATATCTACTGTATTACAATTTTAGCCTTGTTCTTGATCTTCTAGCCTTTAATAGATTGTTCGTTTGAAATCTGCAGAGAGACTGGATCGACTCCGCCCTGGAAGGACTTGGTATTAAAAACTCTACTAGACCAGTAGTATTTACTGTATGACAATTCCTCTTCTTGTTCTAGCCTTGTTCTTCTAGCCTTTAATGGCTTGCCCGTTTGAAACATGTACAATGACAGGGACTAGTGATATTTTAGTCAAATGTCTCTGGATATTCTTCACATACACGGCAAGCTGGACTCCTGTTAAGTTTCAAGATATTACATTGTTAATTTTGGTTAAAAAGCACTGACCATTCACAGCAATTTTGAACCATTTAATTTTTGGTTTTAGCCGAAAACCAACCCAGGTAATCAAGTACTGATACGTAAGAATTTCATTCACAACAGGAATTCTGGCTGTAATAGGATACTTGCTATGCAGTGGTTTTAAATAACAGGGCATATTGGATGCAGATGAATGTGAGCTCCATTGGAAAATCAGCTTAATGAGCCACATAACCAAGATAATGATTCGAATCCGGAAGAATTAAATTCAAAACAGACTTAGACGACAGAGAGGACAAGAACAGTGTTTTGTCAAGAACACTGGAACAAGAAATGCAATGTTTATTATTAGAATGATATCTGAGAGAGCAATACAAATACATAAGGATGTACACTTAAGTTTTATTGATTACGTAAAGGCACAAATATTTATTTGAACTGTTAGGAAAATTAGATTTATTTGGAAAGGATGTTGAATTAATCAAGAACTTCGAGCAAATTTCCTATGTACGGATGGAAAATAGAGTCGGTACGCAAAATAGTAATGTACATAAGACAAGGATATCATAAGGGAGCTGGAGATGTAATCTTAACAGCATAAGATGTACTGATGGCTGACTCGGAAAGAAAAACTACGGGACGTCCTAGGCATGATATTAAAGGAAAATGAAAAAAAAAGACTAGCCATCAACTGCAAAATGACAGAAAGTATAGTTATTAGCTTGAAAAAAATCCCAAGATGCGAACTAAATATTGGAGATATCAACATCAAACAAGTACAGAAGTTTAAATATCTCGGAAGCGTTTTAACAGGATAAAAAAAATGCGAGATGAAATTAGAACAGGTATTAGATTAGCGAAAGTGCCCTTCCAAAAGCTAAACAAAATACTAAGAAACAGGAACATTTTGTTAGAAACAAAGAAAAAAATGGGGAAGTTCTCTATGATATCGATCCCCTTGTATAGCAGTGAATGCTGAACAATGGAGAGGAAACTGGAAAGAACAGAAGTGGGGTTCTACATAAGGATGCTGGGAATTCTGGTGGAGCAAGTAAGCAAAAAGAAAATGATTTCAAAAAGAACACTTGGAATTAGAAAACGAAATGAAGAAGCAGGACTTTAAAAACTTAACTTTCACTGGGTATATTGAAGGCAAGAGAGATAGTGGAAGGTCTCGAGCTACCAGCCTGCCGAGTTTGTATGAATGAGTGACGAGAGACTTAGCAAAGGGAGAAACACTGCAAAAAAAAACAGGAGAGACAGGGAATTGTTGAGAGCCATGATCTCTCACGTCCTGAAGGGAAACAGCACAGAGAAGAAGTAGATTTTAATGGCGATTATGAGCACAATCGTTTGTACCTAGTGTTGGTTTTACATCAAATTTTTAATGTGTATATAAGTATTCTCTTAATTACATTCTTGTGATTTCAGTGTCCAAGTTATTAGGAAAGTCTATCAAATTCTTTTACTGAGATATTTTTAGCAGTTAAGATGATGAGAGTATTTTTTTGAAGTTTTGTTATATTTAGTCTTGGCTACTATGTTATGGTTGGTATCTTACTTATTATAAAACGCAGATTGTGTGTGTGTGTGTCTGTAACGTTTATATATTGGATCGGATTTCCTACATTTTTCAACCGATTTCAACAAAACTTCACAGGACTACATAAAATTACCTTGTGGTGGTTCTAACAGCGCCAAAAATGGAAAACATATAATTGTTTTTGCACAAAATCCATTTGAAAACACGATTAAGAGACATCGTGAAAATGGAAGGGGGACAACTCACATCAGGTTGTTTGTGTGTGTGGGTTCCTTTAAATATGGGATCGGACATTGTCAATTTTATTTTTCAGTCTTTATGATGGTGGATACTTGATCTATCTCTTACTGCTATATCCCCGGACAACGCCGGGCTCTACTGCTAGTTTGTAATAAAGTCACAGTGCACTATAACATTTTCACCATATGTTATTGGTAGTAGTTTGTGCTCATAGCATTCTTCCACATAGTGAAAATTATAATATTGACGTTTCTTTCAGTGCAGGTATTTCTTTACCATATGTCTATATTCAATTTCGTTTGAGCCCACGGTGGAGCGTCCAGATATTAAATAGTCAATTCTTTCATCATAGTTTGTAGAATATCGACGTTTTTTTATCTGTCATATTCATTAAAATATATATTTAGTTGGATTTTCCTTGGCATATTTTGAGCTTTGAGGATAAATCAGTAATTTGCTGGTCTCCATCTGATGTGAGTAATCACTGATGGGTTAAATTTTTGTTAATATCACTGTATTGGGTTCGTATTGATTATCGGCTATTATCGATTATAAACGTATTTACATTTTCTTTTTAGGTTAGCTAGGTATTTAATTTTAAAAACTTTTTACCTTTTATTTCATCATGTGAACAACGTTTGAATTTTAGGCTTTCTTTGAGAACTGACTAGTATTTAGTTGGATACTTACTGATTAACCAGATTTCATATCCAATTGTTAATTCGTGATAACTTTCAGGATACGTAGTCCTTTATATAAGTTTTAGTTGGTTCATTCCTAACTATTGTAGAAAGGTACAGTCAATCTGCATCTAGTTTGAAGTGATGCATTTCATACCTGGTAAGGATTTACCTGATCCTATTTCATTTTGATAACTCCTCTATATTTTAGTTTATCACCTTGAAAGAGTGCATAAAAATAGGTTTTGTATGGTACTAATAGTGTTAACTTTATTTGTGCATTTAATTTAGTCTTATTTGTCTTTGTAAATCACCTAAAATATTTTCTAATTTTATATTTCATATATATATATATATATATATATATATATATATATATATATATATATATATATATATATATGTAATATATATATATGTAAATGGAAGAGTTCTATTTATTAATTCAACAGGTTTTATTACTTTCTAATAGTTTAACTAATAATATATAATTCTTGCTCGAGCAACCAAATCAGTTTGTCAATTTTTGTAAATGTTGTTTTTATCAGTTTGTCACGTTTGAAGGTTACTTTAGTAAATTTTCTAGACCAAGTTCAATGGTAATACCAACACTGAATTTTGTCGTTGATGCTAAAAAATCCTTTAATTTCTCTCAAAAACAATTTTAAGCTGTCCTTTTAGAATAAATGATTAATGAATCTATCAGATATCTGATATTCATAAGCAGAGTTATGTCTTTCTTTTGATGGCGGATATTAATGAAATGCAAAAGAGAAGCGGCCAAAGAGAATCTCCTTGAAATATTCTTCTATTGATCTGCAAGTTGTCACATTTGATTTCATCATTAAAATGGCTAAGGATTAAAGTTGTTTTCCACTTCTTCATATTGGATTTTCAAAAGTTAATGAGAAGTAGAGAAATGTTCATTAATTTTAATATCTTAATGATCCAATCATATACAGCACAATCAAATCCTATTTATAGCGTATTCATGTAGTACTTAGCTTATTATTTTTGAATGACAATTTTCCTGTAACATTTAGCTAATCAATAGTTGATTTTTGCAACAAAAAGAACCTCACATTATTATTATATTATTACTATTATTATTACTATTATTATTATTATTATTATTACTATTATTATTACTATTATCATTATTGTTATTATTATTCACAAATATGCAACTTTACACCAAATTTCAGATTGCTCTAAGCGTCATATTCCATATCTTTATCAGCTCTAAATCCACTTATTATTATTATTATTATTATTATTATTATTATTATTATTATTATTATTATTATTTCCTTTGATTTCTGGCGTTTACACATTTCTTTCCAGGTCCCGCCCAGGGATCTAAGGTTAGAAATGGCATCATGACATTTTCCACTGACAAAAAAAAAAAAAAAAATTACATAGATAAAGCCCTTCGTAAAGTGTGGTCTGTACTTGTCAGAACAATTTTTTGTATGTCTTTGAGGCATGGACTTCCGGGAATCCCTTCAATTAGTCTACTGCAATCTTTTCCAACCAGTCCTAGGGCTCCAACTACAACAGGGATTGTTGATGTTCCCATGTGCCACATTTTCGAGATTTCTGTTTATTATTATTATTATTATTCATTCATTCATTCATTGTTCACACCAATGGTAAATGGTTAATTATACTAAAGATTATGTGTGATCAAGTCTCCTCAGTAATCCAAAAAATTATATAGTTGGTCTCAATATTTTTAAATAATGTCACCCCAATCAAGGCCCTAAAAATCCCTAAGACAGAAGGGGTTATTGAGTATGAGAGAATATGAGAAGGAAAAAAAACATTCATAATGAGAAAGAAACAATAAAAGAACATAATTAGGACAGAATATAACGATTGATATTGCATTTAAATTTTGAATATCAAAGTTGACTGGAAAGCACGAGGCCGAAACAGAGATCGACAAGCGAGACGAGAGAAGAAAGTTTTAGCATAGAACTTACAGTTTCATTGCCACCCCCCCACTATCTAGTACTGCGTCTGAATTCATAAAGTCTAGATACCATACAAAAAATTTCATCAAAACAATTACCATGAAATTATTTATAGATACTGTACAAGGAAGCTGCATTACAGCGGTAGAAAAGTGACTGACGCCGAGATGTCAGATGAGAACTCATAACATTGCAGATTCTTCTTTGTATTTAATCCACAAATGTCTAAATATTTAGCAGAAGCAACAGCTCAGATGTGGAAGCAATATTCAAAGCATAGATGAATAGTAGATTCGTAAATATGTAAGATAGATTCAATTACTTTTTAATCAATTCACCTCAAGCAAGGCAATAAAGTCACTAAGATGCAAGAGACTACTGTAAGTGAAAGGGAATGAGAAATCTTTAGGAGGAATCGGAAACCAATCCTAAACATGAAACATGTGATAAATCTCTACTTCCTTTAAAAAAAAACGGGGTGGAGTGTTAAACGGGCGATAGGCAAACTTATTTGCTACTATTGAAGGAAAAATAAATAAATGAAGAATTAGAAGAGTTTAGAAGGAACCTAACCCTGAACAGGAAACAAGGGATAAACCTCTAATCATATTTAAATCGGGGAGGAGTGTAAACCGGGCGATATGTGTTGTTAGCATAACTGTTGTAAGCGAGGGGTGCGGATACGGTGAGCAGAGTTCTAACTTCGACCAGAACTTCACTTTGCATTATTTTCTTTAGAAAAAATATCAATCCGTCTCGTATTTTTCCCGTCTGTGGTTTAATTAACAAGGTAGATTGTTCTCTATCTTTGGGTAGCAGTTAGTCAAAGAAAAGCCCAGATTTATCATCGGTCTATGTTTCTCAGATGAGGTCTTATAAATGTTTACACTATTTACATTTTTAGGACTGTTGCCTTCATCTTTATTGCCATATTCACGACGTTTCGGCCGTTCTATACTCCGGTCTGCTTCAGCTGATATTTGTTTGAATTTCGAACCGAAACTTTTATTAAGCCTACCGCGTTAGATTCATCTTATTACACGCGACATGATTTTTTTTTTATCTATGCCTTTGGATATCACAGGGTTAGTTAATTCCACTTTCCAAGTTTTCGTTCTTTCTGCTGTGGTCAAGGGTTGAATTCACAACTCTTTAGGTTAAGTTACTTTTGGAACGATCAATAAACGCGTTTATCCACTGGGTTTTGTCCCCAAAGACACATGGCCTAGTAGATAAAATCGTTAGAGCAATTACTACCCCTTGACTAACTAAAGGGTTTGGTTCGAAATTCCATCAAATATCACCTGAAGAAGTCCAGAACATCCAACGGCCGAAACTTCGTGAATATGGCAATAAAGGTGAGGATAACAGTCCGATTAGTGTAAATAGTTATCCAGCTATATATTCAGAACGATTCATAGATAGTAATAAGGAAATGAATTTATGGAGAGCCATGATCATCCACATCTTGGAGAGATATAGCATTAATTAAATTGTTTCAATGTTCTCACTCTCTCCAAAATTTTCGGTACACCCAGCCTTTTTTCTTTATCTTAGTTTTTTTTTTAGCGCTTTGACTATCATGACTGTTACCTGCATGCTATACAACGTCTTCACCTTCATGATAATATTGTCTATATTTTTAATTTTATTTTAAATTTGTTCTGGGAACTCCAAGAACAATGAAACCTGATATTTTCAGGAAGAAATCACGCCAGTTAGTGGGTTTCGCTTTTCCCATAAAACAGTTTGAAATTTATATCACTTCATCCTCCACTAATTGCGCATTTTTTTTTCTTCTGAAGATACAAGATGATGATATGAAAATGTTACTCGGAAAGAATATTACAGTCGTTTGTATGTTTCTTCTGATATATTGATATCATTTCATTGGTTATTTAGACAAGTCTATCCAACTTTGTTGCTATGATCATTGATTAATGTAGCAGAGACGATTTTGAAAAGGCTCTTAGGGATCAAAATTGAATTGTTAGGGGTATGAGAATAATTAATAAAATTATACCAATCTGAAAAAATTGTACAACGTAATATTCCTATCTCCCTTTATCGTTGTCCGTGTGTCATACAAAGGTGTACTTATTAAATAGCAATAACACCGGAAAGAGCTAGAGAGAGATCAACCTCTTGTGTTTGAGTCCAACAAAAAGTAATAATTCCGTCGTATAAATTGTATTTGATGACATGTATGAGATATACACACGAGCGTATGAAAATCATACACTTCAGCGGGGATTATTAAGAAGAAAACGATAGTGATGATCCGAGTGAGTCATACAGCAATGAAAATTACTGTCAGCTTACTCACAATTATCACCCTAATTTCAAGTTCCTTTTAAAAAAAACACCAAAAAGCGATGCTTCCATGTAAAAAATAAAATATATGTGGCAGGTATGGCATAGATAGACGGCAACAAACATATAATATCGGAAACAGCTTCTATTGAAGTTTTTTTTTTTTTTTTTTTGCTGCTGGGTCCTAAATAAAGATATTAGTCTTAGAACATCTGTGCATCTGGTTTAGATTTTTTACGATAATTCCTCTTTTAAATAAGATACTCCTAATAATAATAATAATAATAAATCACACACACATATATATATATATATATATATATATATATATATATATATATATATATATATATATATATATATATATATATATATATATATATATTTATCAGCCTATTACGTTGGTACTATTACGAATGAAATTATAAAATTTATTGGAATACTTTTTCAGTTATATTTGAAACGTTAATATCATAAAAAAGTTTAAATATACTTTCACTGAATCGGATTTTTTTTCAACCGAGTATCGAAGAGACTTAATTAGAAAATAATATTTATTAAGTAGATCTTACGCAGGTATCCATTGAAGATCAAGTACTCATTATACTAATAATGGTCTGCGAGATTATCTTTTTTTTAATCACGTCGTGACTTCCTGTGCAGGTATTTAATAAGTTCGTAAGCTCTTCCAGACTGCGTATTTATCAAGCTTAATTTATTCTAGAACAAAACTATGCATGTAGAAAGACCACTGAAGATCGAATTCAGTGTAGTAATAATAATGAAAAGTGAGGCTAATTTGCTAATCATATCACGTGGAGGCAAGTCGTATTAACGGTTCTATACTTTTATTTAGCATAGTTTAATCTACTTGAATGTCACAAGTGTAGTGTATTCAATAAGTATCAAATATCAATTAGTAGTGAGTGTACCTTGCTATCAGCTATTCTAGGTGCGAGGATTTACACATAAGCTAATGACTGATAATTGAATGAAAAATAAAAGAAAATCCCGTGTAACACGTCTCGTCCTTCAAAATGAATCCATCAATCTAAGTAATGTTTTTTGATTGATGGAATATATATATATATATATATATATATATATATATATATATATATATATATATATATAAAGGGAGGGAACGAAAATATAAACAAACGTCGGTTGTAACTAAACAAAGAGAAACGTTCAAGAATCAAGGACATTTGAATTCAAATTTAAATTGCTGGCGTCAGGATGTATCTAGATGCGCAGCCTAGACGACTTCATTCAACTTCTTATCACTCTTGTGTTTAAGATAATCCTAAATTAAAACAAGTAAAAATCCACTTATTAAAATCCATTCTTACGTTTTTTGTTTTACACATAATTAAAATAGTGTAATTTATCAGTAACAATCTTTTTGAAAACACTCTTTATTAAAGGTTTTGAGACAGCATTTATCTGAACATATCATTCTGCATTTAATTTATCAACCTTAATGCACACCTTAATTTCCTTGGCTTTGCGTATTACAGAAACTAAGTGGCCGACGACGAAAGTTCTCTTCTTACTGATATTTTATCTTCAAATTCGCTCTGTTATAACATTTTTTGCTGCATGTGCTGGTCCGCTCTGTGAAAAATAGAAAATTGTCATTTGTTGGAAATAAATGACAAAACTCCTGCTGCGATTTCATATGAGCACTGTCATTTTGGTGTCGGTCAAATACTCCACAGTGTAGAATAAAGTAAACGACACTCCAACATACACAATATAATAAAAATCCCCAACATAAAATATAATACAAAATCTACCACAAAATAAGTCGGATCGTGCGCTTCTCTATATCTACGCTTGATGTGAAATAGCACTAAACGCAAGTTAATTTATAGCACAAATTTCACAATGTCTTGAAAATGTATACATACGTCGACAACAGGCAATATAAATTTCTGAAAAATATATAAGTTCACAGCAACAAAACGGAAATTATTTGTTATACTTATAATTCCATATTGACCATTTACCATTCTTGATTTTCAACGCATTTCCATAAAACTAGTCTTCTTCTATGTGTCCCTTCAGGATGTTGGCGATCATGGCTCTCCCCAATTTCCTATCCTTTGTAGCTCTTTATAAAGTTTATCTTTTGTTAACCCACCTAAACCCTATTCCGCCATCCATTTACTAAAACTAAGTATGCTATACGTTGTTTTCTTCTGTCCCTCTTGCATTGAATCAGTCATGTGAGTGTCAAATTTTCCAAACCCTCTTGCCTCATTTCCTAGAAATACCAATGCATCTTTCTGATGTTAAGCAATTTCCTTACACAAAAAAATCACATTCTACTAGTAAATCTTTTATTCTCTCTTCACTCACGAAAATCTTTTGTTTTAACGCATTTTATAATAAAATCTATAACATTAAATTTACATGACATATACTATACCTTTATTTTCTCAGTAAATTTAGCATTCGTTTTCCACCACTGACAACACCTTCCTTGCTGATTTTCATTGAGTTTCTTCTGTACATAAAATCCTTAGCAACGCAAATGCATTATCTATATATCACTGTTCGTTGAGTAACACTGGCAACGATTTCCAACTAATGTATATCGCTTTATTGCCCGTTTTATTGAATTTCAATGGTAAAATGATTATCAGTGCACTTAGATTATATATATAATATATTTCTATTTTATCAGTAACGTTTGAATTTTGGTCATTGAATCGCTTTTATCCTGATTTTCAGTACATCCCGATAGTAAAATCATTAGCAACGCATTTGCATTATACATAAAATAGTTCTATTCTATTAGTACTGCTAGCATTAATTCCTGACCACACACAATCCTTTCTTCCTTATATCCAGTGGATTCCTATAATCAAATAATGAGCAATGCATTTACATTATATATATATATATATATATATATATATATATATATATATATATATAAAATACTTGGTAATCCCTAAATTATTTGTAAAAAAAGTTAAATATTTAAATTGCTAGCAAGCATCAAATTAATTTCTTTTGGGTTTGTTTGACATGTAAATTACTATCAAACATTAAAATCTATTTTTTACATGAATTGCTAAAACTTACCAACCATCTCCTAAATATGTAAAACCCATTTACAGCCGCTTTCTCTTTACTTCCCTCTCCCTCTTCTTTCTTTTTCCTTTTTTCCTTTTTCTTTTCTCTCTTCTCCCCTCCCATTTCAATACATCACTTCCGTTAAGCTAGCCGTTTAAATAGGACAAGGTCTGGTCACTCCTCCTCCCACAATACTAAGTATGATTGAGAGAGAGATTAAATTAAACCCTCCCTAAACTCTACCATGTCTCTCTAACTATTCCTATTACACTCTCTGTTAAATTACAAAACCTTACACTACCCATCAATTTTCATTTCATTTTTCGTTTAATTTTTGGAAGTGCTATCTGATGATCCGAAATCCTTTAAAAGGGCTCTGGTGAAATAAATTATTATAATGGAACCTTAAAGTGGTCTGTTTTTCTTTAATATATATATATATATACGTCTTATTCTATCAGTAATTATTGCATTAGTTCCTGACCACAAATAATCCCTTTCTTTCTTATTTCCAGTGATTTCTATAATTTTCAATGCATTTCTATAGTAAAATCATTAGCAATGATTTTATATTATATTTAATAGTCCTATAATATCAGTATTCTATAAGTAACCCTTCAAATAATTATTGATCTCTGGCAATCCGTTTCTTCATTATTTCTATTGCATTTATAAAATATTTATAATATTGTTGCAGCATACCTACGGACGTTAATGCATATGTCCCTATTCACATAAATGCAGTAGTAAATACTGTAGGTTTGTCTGCAGTTAGAGATTCATTGTGGAAGTTACTTGACTCACTTCTATCAGTTGACTACTTCTACACGCCGCTGGAGAATCTTATATGTCTTATTCTTGTCCTAAGTATTATCGTTCATTACCAACCTTCGTTTGATTATTCTATTCAATAACCTTATCTAGGTTACAACAATTACGCATATATCTCTATTTTCTCAGTAAATCTTGCATTAATTTCAAATAATTGAAATCCTTTATCCCAATTTTAATAGACAAAATATACATTGTGCACCAAAACTTCCTGCAAAAGAAATTTTGTAAAAAACTCGTAACAAGTTCCGCTGTAACGAAGCATCCTCTGAAGATAAAAAATACACTTATTTAATTTGCTAGCAAGATGAACTTGTTCGTCAGCGCGCTATGTAGGGTGCCAGACAAAATTATTTAACCATGGACAAAATCACTGAATTTGTGAATATTAATGTTGAATATAGAATGCGGCGAAGCACCGTTTTAGAACAACATTCTGACACAATTTTGAATTCTGATTATCTTGTCAAATAGGTTAGACCTTTCTACCTGGTAGATTACTATAATCATATATTTGTTGAACATTTCCCAGATATATATTTGTTTTGTAATAATTTATGTTTAGTAAATATTAATGATAAATGGAAAATAAAATTATTTTAAAAAGCTTCAGTGTCTAAATAAACGTTAACAATTTATCTTTTATTTATCTTTTAAGTATTAATACTTGCACTTTTTAATATGTCATATCCTTTCAGGGTGTAGGCGAATATGGCTCTTTATTATCTATTAAGTGCCACACCTTCTTAAGAGGGTTAGATTTGGTTTCCTTCCCCACGGTTCTGAATTCAGTTTTTTTCTTCTATTAGACTGGTTGACACCGCAAGTGAGCCGAATTTGCTCTGCTGTTTAATCCATAGCTGGAGAGAGAAGACATTGATTAATATTTTTTTACTAAGCGCATTAGTGCGCAAAGGTAACAGGCTAAAAAGGATTTCGACCTCGTCTCGCTGATTCAAACTTTCACTTTCCGAGTTGATAGCCTTTCTGCATCCTGAATATCCGTACATTCACCATATAGAATTAGGAAATAACCCTAAAATTACAGAAATGCTTTGGAGATAAAATAGCAGTTAGGTATTTTATGCTAAATACGAAATATTACTGTTCAAGGAAGATTTTGAATGCAGAATTTGAAACATTTGTGCAACGTAATATTTTTTCCCTCTATCACTGTCCATGTACGTCGACGTATTAAATATCAATAACGCTAGAGAGAGATAAAACACTAATCATTCCGTTGTATAAATAAATCGCATTTGATAACATATATAAGATATACACACAAACATGTAAAAATCATACATTTCAGCGAGGATTATTAAGGAGAAACCGATAATGATGATCCGAGTGAGTCATACAGAGATGAAGAAGATTATTGTCAGCTTACTCACAATTATCACCCTAATTTCAAGTTCCTTAAAAAAAACAACAACATGCACAGTGGATAAAGGCGTTGGTTAGATACAGTGACAGGAGCTAAAGAGTTGTGTGTTCAATACCTGGTTAAGGCGATGGAGAACTTGGAGAGGGGATTAACAGGAGATAACTGATAATTGACATTCATTAAACATGGCACTTGGAACTAGAACCGTCTACCCAGAGAGCAAAATAAAGGGTTCAATTCGACATTCCAACCACCTGAAGAAGCTCGAGGCGTACAATGGCCGAAATGTCGTAATAGATATGGTAAAAAAGATGAGGACAATAGTCCGAATAATGTAAATAGTGTACATAATACCTCATCTCAAAAATATAGACAGATACTGAAAGGCCGAAACGTCGTAATAGATATGGTAAAAAAAGATGAGGACAATATTCTGAATAATGTAAATAGTGTACATAATACCTCATCTCAGAAACATAGACAGATAGTAAAAAAAGCAGAAAAGCAGAAACAAAAAAAAAACACGATGTTTCCATATAAAAGATAAAATATATATGGCAGGTATAGCATAGACAGTAACAAACATAATATAGGAAACAGCTTCTATTTAAGCATTTTTTTAAACTGCTGTATGATACATAAAGATATTAGCCCTAAAACATCTATGCACCTGGTTTATATATTTACGATAACCCCTTCTTTTTTAATTAAGGTAATCTTAATAATAATAATAATAATGTCCCTTCTGGATGTAGGTGATCATGTATCTCCATATTTTTTCTTCATCATCTGTGAATTATCATGACTTATAAGGAAATACACTGGAGTGGTTTCCCGTTGTCTTCTTCATGGATTTGAATTCAAAAGTTTTCCAACTAAGGAGTCGAGTCTGTCCTGTCACCGAATCTATAGCTGAGGGAGAAAACATGGAGTCATAAGTTTCCACAGGGCATTTGTGAGAAAGTGAACGCAACAGACTAGGCGCTGATTTTAACTTGGCTTGTCTATTTAACCACCCGCGCCCAATACCCTAATGCTATCCGCTTATCACCTCATTAATAATAATAATAATAATAATAATAATAATTTTCAAGTGGGTGAAGAAGGGAAAGTAAGACGTTCTCCACCTATTGAAGCGGCAAAAACCTGAAAAAGAAGGCAAAAGAAATTGCAATGGACCCAATGCAGAGACAATATCAAGATAAAACTCTTCAAGATGACAAGATAATATTTCGTCTGTGCTCCAAAAGCTTATGTAGACAAACTATATACCCATCAATTAATACCGAAGATTTTATTCTTGCTTCACATGACCAAATCCTTGATAACTAGAAATTACCAAGTACACATGCTGAAAAATTATATTAACACGAAATGCAAATTCTGTGATAAATATCCAGAAAGAATTGGCCATCTTGTATCAGGTTTCATTGTATTAGTTTCCACCTAATATAAACTTGACATGACGGGGTGGACCAATATCGGCACTGAACAATTTGAAATAAGTTGATATAAACATCACCTAGACTCGGTTCCAGACATAGGATCTGTAACAATTTTATGTGATTTTACAATACACACAGGCGAAGTAATCAAAAGCTAATCCCGAAATAGTGATCAAAGACCACAAAAACAAAATTTGCTTTCTTATTGTCTCTGCAGATTGTAATGTAAGTTTGAAGACCTTCGAAAAATATAAGGATCTTGAAGTGGAAATATAAGAAATATGGCAAATGATGATCCCAATAAATCCGGTTGTGGTGAGAACCCCAGATTTACTTAGAAAAGGTTATGATATATTCATTAAGCAGCCCATACCTTAGAGTAATGCAAAGAATTGTGCTCACAAGTACAACCCACATATCTTACAAAGGGCTTTGCCTATGGAAAATTTATGTGCTCTTAATTATTTTTATTTTTATTTTTTGTGTTCAATAGAAAATGTCATGATGCCATTTTTGACCTTACTCTCCGGAGGAAAATGAGTTTACAACAGAAATAATAATAATAATAATAATAATAATAATAATAATAATAATAATAATAATCCAAAATGCAGGTTCTGTGACAAATACCAGAAACAAAACCATCTAATCTCAGGATGTTCTATACTTGCCCCAAAATGAATATAAAATCGTCACGATAGAGGTGGGGCAATACTTACACTGGACAATGTGCAAACACTTTGGAAAATGTGTAAGCAAACACTGGTAAAATCGGCCAGAAATAGAAGATGTCAAAAACACAGACAGAAAAATTGAAGCAAATAGGCCGGACATTATTGTCAAAAACCAAAAGAAAAAACTTGCCTACTAATTGATATGGCTTGTCCAGCGGATTGTAACATAGCAACCAAGGAATTTGAAAAACTATCAAAATACAAAGACCTGAAATTGAAATAGAAAAAATGTGGAAATTGAAAACAAGAATAATACCAGTGGTAATAGGTGCACTTGGAATTATAAAAATGGAACAAAACAACACATTGAAAGAATCCCTGAAACCCCAGCTTAAGAGACATACAGAAAATTGTCTTATTAAGTACAGCACACACACACTAAGGAGAACTTTGTCTATGTAACGCTAGCAACTTCATCGGAGAAAAAAAAAAAAAAAAAAAAAAAATTAACCATAACAACACATAACAACACACCACGACCTGCCTTAGGTCTTTCCGCAGACTTGGTAGGTAGTGTGTCCATAGCAGAAATCGAATGATGATGATGAACAATAATAATAATAATAATATGATACTATTTGTCATTGCCGCGGTAAAACGGAATAAAGTTTTATTAAGACATAAGAAAGTGTTATTTGCTGAGAGACATTGAAACGAGAATGGTTAATACCAAAACCCCGTGGGAAGAATGAGGATTTAATTCACACATGAACGACTTGAATTGTATGTCAAGCAGTCTGAACAATGGAAAAGTGACCCAGACATAAGGGGCAATGTTGATTGACAGACAGCTGCAAATGCACGCTGTAAAACGAAAATTTTATTTTTCGTAAACAACGAATTTGGAGTTGATTCTCCTGGTCGAAAATTGAGTAGAAATACCAGGAGGGGATGAAGAATCCACCTACCCTTACTGAGGAGATTTAATGAGAGGTAATAATATAAGAGGGTGGAAAGAGAGGAAATTTCCCAAAGTTATGACATAAGCCGGAGGTGATTCACACCGAAATTCTTCTACCTCGCCATACCCACCCCCATACCAGTTTTGGTGAATGTCCATAAATACGAATGCGCGAAGCGAATACGGCAGAGGAGTCTCAGAAGAGAGAAGAGACGGAGACGAGATCAGAGACAAGAGAGAGGCCTACGTGATTATCTACCGATGACAGCCTCCGGCTTCAGCCTTGTGCCGAAGTTTACCAAAACAGTTTACTAAGTCCACAACAATAGTATCACTTCTGATTTATACGTGGGTTGGGTTGATAATTAATTGCATGCGAACTCTGATATAGACCAATTATTGTACGGAACATTGATATAAAAGGAATATTTACTTTTGTTCAATTTATTCGAGTGTTATTTTTTCCAGTACATCATCGCCCTGCTTGGACCAGCCCAACACGAAGATACATGCAACGATTCGATTTTAACTGCCTTATGACCAAACTTAAATTACAAGGTCGGATAAGGTTAGCTCTGGATTGAAGCGGTCATTTCAGCAACCAGCCGCCGCGTTGGAAGTCTTGGACACTGGGGATGATGTTGCATGATTACAATAATAATAATAATAATAATAATAATGTTACGGAGATAGGACCTGTAACAATTTTATGAGACTTTACAATACACACAGATCGAACAATCAAAGCCCAGACATTGTGATTAGAGAACTCAAAGACCAAATTGTCTCCTTATTGATTTGGTAGTCTCTGTAGACTGCAATATATCTTTGAAGATCTTTAAAAAAAAAACTATCAAAATACAAGGATCTTGAAATCGAAATCTCAAAAATGTGGCGCATGAGAACATCAACAATTCCAGTTGTAGTTGGAGCCCTCGGATTGATTGGAAGAGATTCCAATAGACTGATGCCTTAAAGAATACAAAAATTGTTCAATTAATACAGCCCATATCTTACAAAGGGCTTTATCTATGTAAAATATGTGTGTTTCTTTGTTTTTTTTTTAATTCTTCAGTTGAAAATGTCATGATGCAATTTCTGACCTTAGGTCTCTGGTCGTGACCCAGAAGGGAATGAGTACACACCAGAAATCAAATGAAATAAAATAATAATTATATGTATTATTATTATTATTATTATTATTAACAATAACAACAACAACAACAATAATAATAATAATATTGCAGGATTATGGAATAAATCTCGGTACAAGTACAAATTGTTTATGGAACCAGGTTAAAGTATCTTACATTTAAACTTCGCATGTAGAACCTGAGAAATAATGTTTAGAAAAAAAAAGGTGTTCTTATATGCAATCAAATGTGGTACTCAGTTCCATTTAGGAGATTCGTGTGTAAGTTTTATCTGAATGAAGAACTACTTAGAAACAAATTCTAAATCAGTTTATTTCAATTTTAACACGTTCGTTTTATTAAGAAAATCGATCTAAATGTATTTCCATATTTCTGATTAAACTACTTTATAATAATAGCTTGGGGTTAAGTGTGAAAGATTAAATAAAATTTTCAATAAGAATTATACATGTATATTGCGTGTGTGTCTATGTGTGTGCGTGTTTGCGCATGTATGTGTCCTGGTCAAAATATTGGATGATTCAGAGTATTTGTTCTGACAATCCTTATCAGTGTAAATTCATATGCATTTCCTCCGTTTCCATCCCACTATACACACATACATACATATATATATATATATATATATATATATATATATATATATAATATATATACATATATATATATATATATATATATATATATATATATATATATATATAATCGACACTCCCGTCGAGATTCGACGTATGAGGGTCAAGCAGATCACTTTCCAGGAAACCGACAGCCCGACACCGACACATGAGATTCGATTATAGTGGTGAAGGCTTCGTGCAGGACCATCCACACTTTTTGAAGGGACGAATACAGAGACCTGGTGCACCGAATGCCACAAGGTTCCCAAACGACCCTCCGCAGCTTTTGAATTCAGAATTATCCTTCTCCTAGACCAGTTGCCATCCAAGGCTATAGAACCCAGTCTGTCCTGTTATTTTACCCATAGCTGGAGGGAGAGGATTCATACCTTTCCCAAGGGTATTAGCACGTAAGTGAATGTAATGGATCCGAATGGAATTCGAACTCGGCTCTGCGATTCCTCAATCCAAGCCGCTATCCATTACTCCTGCCATTACTGCCTATATATATATATAACCGTTAAGTTAACCGTTTAAATGTGTCAATGTCTGAACTTCAAGTAATTTTAAGTATAAAAGAATAGAAATTTTAAATTACATCTAACTCGCTCATGTCTTCTCTCTCCCACCTCACTTCGTTAATTTACATATGCTTAATACGGCCCGTCAAAAATGTGTAAATTTCTTTTCATTTTTTTTTCAACATTTGGAAGTAAAGTCTGATGATCCGCAGTCCTTTAAAAGGGCTGTGGTGAAATAATTTATTACATGGAACCTTAAAGTGCTCTGTTTTTTATTTAAATTATTTGCTCTGGATTTACATTGAGCTCTCTGGATTTTATCCTCCTTGGATTTACCCATACGGATTACCTAGTTTTTCATAAACTATATATATACATATATATATATATATATATATATATGTGTGTGTGTGTGTGTGTGTGTGTGTTTGTTTGTAAGGAAATAAAAAGGTTGAAAACGCTGATGTATGGATTTGTTGAGGATAGCTAAATAGATCAGTTAAATATTGTATATAATTCTGTAGATGTATGAATGTTTTTAGACCCACAATAAATGTATTGGATAAATGTTCTTGGAAGTGTAGAGTCAGGATCACCTACGTACTAAAGGGACACAACTCATAAAAGAAAAAGAAAAAAATTGTAATATATTAGTTTTATGTAAACTATCAAGTTGCTCATTAAGAAAAAAAAATGAATATTTTGTTTTTGACTAACTTTCTGGGAAGGCATATTTACCATTTTCTTTCATTATTTACTGAAATCTTTCAACAAACTTCATAATTCCATCCTTCCACATATTTTATCTTTCTCAGAAAAACATGTTCTAAATGACCGTTACTTTTATAGACTTCTAGACCTTACTTATATAGATCCAGGGTATAGACTACATTCTCATTATAAAACTCTGTAAAACCCCAAATAAATGGTAATCCTTTCATGTAATATATCTTAAATACGCCGCATGGCTGAAAACTTCCCAGCTAAGCTTTATTTTTGTTTATTAAACAAATTACATGAGGTTGAATATGACGTCCTTCTTAACAAATTCTGAAATGACGCTTTTTATCGGTTACTGCCATTCTTTGGTCATACTTAGAACAGTACTCATTCGAATCAATCTTTTGGTAGTGGGGAAATAAGAGTATTCCTTTCTCTGTAAATACACTGTTTCAGCTTCTGTGGTAGTTTTTCTGCCACTTATTACACTTAACAATTTATACCAAAAACAGAACATTTTTCATTTAAGTAGCGAATCGCACATGGAAATATATAACCCGGTATTTTAATGTCACTTATGTGGAAATCATATATCAAAGTACTTACCATAACCAGCTTGGTGTAAATGGTTTTAGTCGCTAAATTATGGATCTTTTATGTTGGCCTTTTCTTTTTCTGCATCATATAACTTTGATTATTTTTAAGTAATATATCGATTTGATAAATATCAACCATAACTGATCTGCCAGACAGAGAATCGTTTAGCGATAATTCTCAAGTACAAAATTTCGTAAATCATTTTTGACATTTTCTATCATTTGCAGCACATTCTCCATAAAGCGAAAATTGTGTTTATATTCTTCCCTTTATATGTTATATAAATAAATATACGCTAATTTTGACCATTAGAAGAATATGACAACTATTAATACAATCAAAAGTGATCTTTTAGAATGAAATTACTTAAAACATAATACCCCTGATAGTTTTCTTCCTTCTTTTTTTTCCAGATATGAAATTCTTGCTTATAAATGTGTGTACGGATACAACTGATCTCTATGAATATATGTATTTCTAAGAATTTAGTCCGCTTTATCAATTATTTTGTACATTTTCATGGCTTTTATTTAATTTTTAATTAAAAAAGCCAACAATCAGACTCTCTATTGTATCCACAGCTTTCAAGAGGGTAATGAACAGTAATTAGTAATTTATGAGCAGTGAAACAGAATTCTTTCGATTGAGCGTCATTGTTACTTGAACCAATAATTTTCAAGTCTGCCTTTAATTATCAATGTCTTTATGCAGAAAACCCAAGACAGACAAAGCCAGGATGGAAAGTGATTGACAGTAAGTTTTAATTGCCATAAACATATTGAAAATAGTTTTTGGAGTGCATTTTTTTCGTTTGTTTGCTTTTATTTTTGCAATTTGCAGTAATTGTGGATAATAAATATTTATAACGAGGAAGATGTTTTGTTATTGTCTAGTTCAGTGTACTTTTAGATATGAAAACTAAAGCAAATTCCCATGACCAGAAAAAATTATCTATGATAAAATATTATATAAAAACAAGTTAATGCATAAACGCACGCATTCAAAAATATCTATCTATATTTTAAACAATTTCACCTCAAGGAAGGCAGTAAAGCCACGAATAGTTGAGGAGGCGGAAGAATATAATAAAAAGAGAAACATTATTAAGGAGCGAAAATAACAAAAGAGCTTTGATGACAGAAGTGAACAATTTATATTGCATTTAAATTTTTGATGATCAAACTTGACTGGAAAGCAAGCGATTTCCATGAGCAAGGAAAGAAGCTGCTAGCATAGTACTTGCGGTTACATCTAGCCATTTCAATTGTAAAATGATGGGACTTTACCGTCTATCTAGTACTGCGCTTAATTTCGTAAAGTCTAGGTAACAGAAAAAAAGCTTATCAGAACTTTTTCTATGAAAGCATTTGAAGAAAAGACACATGAAAGCTACATTATGGCGGTGAAAATGTAACTAAAAAGAGTGAAAATTACTATATATTTGTTAAATCATATAATACTTTCTTACATTTTTAAAGTCATTTCATCCCAAGCAAAGTTGTAAAGCCACTAAGACAGATTACTGAGTAGGAGAGCATTTGGAAAAGTAAACATTATTAAAAAGAAATAGTCTCAGTCCTACCTGAACTTATCAAATCTAATACACCTAATATTATGTGAAAGGTTCTAAGCAGGTGAGGACCAACTACATTGCAGGTCCTTCTTTGGATTTTATCGAGGATCTCTAAATATATAGCAGGAGCTCCGGGTCATATGCCGCAGCAATATTCAAATCCTGGTCGAATGTAGATTTATCAATATGTAAAATAGTCACAACAAAGAAAAATTGTCTAGTACGATACAGTGAACAAACTTTCCTAGCAGCAGACCTATCAATTGAGTCAATATAATCATTACAATTCATATCAGCGGAGAATTTTAACCCGGAAAGATGCAACGAGTCACACTCTTGGGGAGTTAGCATCAGTCATACTGACAGAAGGCACATTTCGTGCTGATAAACGTTACCTGCATACATTTCACTATGTATACATTAGTCCAAAACAAACTTTAATTTAATTAGTTAGTAGATACTGATCTCGTTTTTTTTTTATAAATTATTTGCGAATCCTGTTAGCAAACATGACACTGTGCCCTTCTAAGGTTTCTTCATTTATTTTATTCAACGATTGCAATTGTGTTACATAATTACAGTAAACACTTCCATGTAAGGACATATACCTCACTTTCAGAATCCGTAAAATAATTTAAAACATTATATTCAGGACACTAATAACTATAGGAATACAGCAAATCTAATAGTTACTACCATATTTCGGTAACTACATCGAAATATATACGAAAATTCAAACTGACACTGATCAAGGTTTGTTTGATGTTGATTTATATATCGCCGTCATGTGAAAAAAGTTTCTTCCCTCACACTTCTCGCTTGTGGAACTCCCCGCCGGTTTCTCGCTTTTCAGTCAAGTTTGCTTTTCAAAAATTTAAATGAATGTCAATCGTTAATCTTAATTCCGATTCTTTTATTGTTTCTTTCTCATTATTAATGAAGAAGAAGTCTTAGGGGACTTTAGGGCCTTGATTGGGGGTGAAATTATTTTAAAATATTGAAACCAACTGAAGAAGAATTTTGGATAACTGAAGAAGATCACACCTAAAGAACCATTTACTATTGGTGTGAACACTGAATGAGTAAATAATAAAAAGAAGACTGAAGAAGAAGAAGACTGAAGAAGAAGACTGAAGAAGAAGACTGAAGAAGAAGAAGACTGAAGAAGAAGACTGAAGAAGAAGAAGAAGACTGAAGAAGAAGAAGAAGAAGACTGAAGAAGAAGACTGAAGAAGAAGACTGAAGAAGAAGAAGACTGAAGAAGAAGAAGAAGAAGAAGAAGAAGACTGAACAAGAAGAAGAAGACTGAACAAGAAGAAGAAGACTGAAGAAGAAGACTGAACAAGAAGAAGACTGAAGAAGAAGACTGAAGAAGAAGAAGACTGAAGAAGAAGACTGAAGAAGAAGACTGAAGAAGACTGAACAAGAAGAAGACTGAAAAAGAAGACTGAAGAAGAAGACTGAACAAGAAGAAGACTGAAGAAGAAGACTGAAGAAGAAGAAGACTGAAGAAGAAGAAGAAGAAGAAGAAGAAGAAGAAGAAGAAGAAGAAGAAGAAGAAGTGGTCTTAGAGCTGATAAAGATAAGGAATATGATGCTTAGAACCGTTCCCATAACATTAGGTGTATTCGATTTGATAATTTCAGGTAGGACTGAGACTATTTCATGTTAATAATGTTCACTTTCACATATTCTCTCATACTCAGTAATCTGTCTTAGTGGCTTTACCGCATTGCTTGGGATGAAATGACTATAAAAAATGGAAGAAAGTATTATATGATTTAACAAATATATAGTAATTTTCAGTCTTTTTAGAAAATATATTTTATTTATTTTATATATATATATATATATATATATATATATATATATATATATATATATATATATATATATATATATCGATGCATCATAAACAAATATATTTCCAATTAAATATTTACCTAATTTTAAAGCTCAGCGATATTTTTATGAGGTTAAATAAAATATTGATTTTTTTTCAAGTGTATGTTAGTTGAATCATAAACAAAAAATATTTTTTCAAGTGAAGTATTTCTGTTTTCGCAACTGAATGAATTAATTT
>CAHIKZ030004749.1:170000-180000 GCA_903632075.3 Acanthosepion pharaonis | reverse complement strand
TAAGTAGAAGAGACTGCCTAAAGTAAAATTATAGCTTATAGCAGTGAGCGTTAGCCACAAAATTAAATTAGGCGAGGCCTTAATTTCGCATATAAGACGGAGAGTGGGGGCGCCTCGAAGCGGTGTAATGGTTAGTAAGCTTGTCTCGCTAAAACAGTTACGACTGTGCAGTGAGTTCGGTCCTCACTGGGTGCCCCCCTACTTTCGGCCTTGTGCCACATCTAAGGTATGCCTGGAAAATCACTATAAAACGAAGAGTGATTAATTCAGTCATTTCTAAGTTAATTTTATACGCTGTGACTTACAATACTCAGATTTACATTACAAAATATGCATTTCCAAATTTACTCCATCATAATCCCAAAAATGGTCAACTTTAATAATCATAAAATCTATGATAAACAGCTTATGCATCACAATTTTTCAATTGAGAATAAATTATTATTGTAGAAATAATTGCATTTGTTACGAAAAGATAACAGGGATTCAAAAACAATGATTAATTGTTTAAAATAGTTCGAAAATTGTAATATTTGTAAGTTATAAATCAAAGGTATAATTATAAATTCATTCTTTATTGGAAAACAACTCATTTGAAAATATTTCCTATAGTTAAAATTCTTCTATTTTGCTTTCAATTATTCCCAATAAGTGAGCGTTTAGTCAGTTAAGTGCCATACGAGATATACGCTTAGGTAATCATGTATCTTTCGATATATGACTGACGAGGCAGATTTTTTCCCGCAGTAGGTTGCCATTTCTTTCTGCGGTAGACCCGTTTCCATCCAAGGCTATAGAATCCGGTTTGTCCTGCTACTGACCCATAGGTGGGGGCGGGGATTAAGAAGAGGATTCATATCTTTCCCAAGGGTATTAGCACGTCAGTAAATGTAATGGATTAGACTGAAATTTGAACTCGTCTCTCCGATTCCTCAATCTGAGCCAATATCCATTACTCCACCATTTGCTAACAAAAATTCTTGAAATATTTTTTTGCCAATTTTGCTTTATTATTATTCAATCAGTGAATGTTCGCATCAGTAGTAACTGATGCTTTTCCCCTAGTGAAAAGTGACAGCAGATATCATTACTAAAGTACCCGCATAGTATTCTAGCTGCATTAAGTAAATAGATCTCTTGAAATCCCAAAACATCACTTGATTTCCAATTCCTCTATTATTTCCTTTGGTTCTTCGGGAGCAACACTGCTGGTTTATCATTATTATTAGTTGTTTTCTCCGTTTTCTTGATTATTTGCTTGTTACAATTCTTTACCAACTCTTTTACCTCAGACCTGAGATGAACGTTTTTTTCTGAGGAAGCTATTGAGCATTTTTCATTGAGTTATTTTTTTCTGGCATATAAGCCGTCCTCATGAGCACAATTTCCTGTCTCTAAGATACTGAGAAAACCTCTTAGTATCTGAGAGGGAAAATTGTGCTTATGAACACTGCTCCCATACTCAGAAGAAATTTCTCAATGTAATATATACTCAATAACAATTTTAAATATATATTGAGGAAGACCCTCAGTATTTGATACACATACCGATAAAAAATTATCTTTATTAATATTTTCTTTAAATATGAATCAGTATTTTTAATCATTACTAATTATCCTATTATTATTACTGGAATATTGTGTCTAAATGGCTATTATTATTTAAACTGTTTATTGTTTAAATTATTATTATCAGGATCAGCATTATTCGCTTTCTATTTAGTAATATAAGATATGCTTCCTATTTTCACAAGTTTTGACAATAAATGATATTAACTTGTACTATGCTTATATTTTCTTTACATTCATCGTACTCTCCCTGATCTTCTGAAGTTTTTTTTTCGCCGATTTTTTCTTTCTTTTCGTTATATTTAAGATATTTCACTCCAAAATGTCTAGATATTTACAATAATACTTTTGTGGTGTTGATTTTCATTATTATGTTCAACAATTTGATGTTCAATACAGTCCCGTATTCTACACCTAGGTAAGCAAACGTAAAAAAACATGTACATTCTGTCTGCACATCTTTTGATGTAAAGTAATACTCTCCGAAGTAGATGAGCAATTTCACACAATGGTGCGTTTTACTCACTAGTAAACTAGAGGCAACTAAGGACTTTGTTAATGATGTTTTATGTACTTTTGTTGTATTCAGTGTTCCAGTAATCATGGTAATAAAATAATTTTTTAAGTTTCAAGTTTATTTTATTCATTTATTTTGTCATTTAACATATATATTTTCATTTGATAACTCTGCTCTACCTATAAAATAGTAATATTTTGTAGTTCTTAAGCACAATATCTAGTCTTAGTTTTTATGTTTGTTAGTATGAATGGTAAAGTCCGAAATAATAGTGACCACAGAATTTTCTATAATTAGTTCAAGGTGATGTGAATAATATTTCTCTGTATATCAGTCGGTTAGATGCCACGTGTGATAAACTCTTGGGCGATGATGTATCTTTAAATACATGACTGACGAGAGAGAATATTTTCCCACAGTAAGATGCCGTTTCTTTCTGTGGCAGAATGGTTGCCAACCAAGGCTAACGAACCCAGACTTTCCTGCTATTCAACCCATAGCTTGGGGGAGAAGAGGTGGATTCATACCTTTCCCCAGGGGTATTTGTGCATAAGTGAATATAATGAGCTCGATTCCGAGTTCTCATTTCGAACTGATATCCATTACTCCACAGGTCATCTACTATTACTCCTAAACTACTACTACTGCTGCTGCTACTGCTAATTATAATAATAGTAATAATAAAATACTTCAAGAATAACGCGTTTCAAGAAAAGAAAAATCACAGTTTTTGACAATATTTAACAATATTTCGACAGTATGTCTGTTTTTGAGTTATGTTTAAAAATTATATACAAATATAAAACAAAAGGCAAGCCTTTGTGGAAACGTCACTTGTATTGAGTAAAATGAGTCTACTGGTAATCAACGTGACCCAAACGAATGAAAGGCAGTCAGTGTGAATGGAATGCAACTAAAAAGTGAGAAACATGATAGTTAGTTAGTTGATTATTTATTAAGGGCAATTAATCAAATAGTTTATTATAAATATTCCGGAACTCTTCTGTCATTTTGTTCAATCACCAGGGGTGGGACGTTGCATATGTAAGGCCAATGGATTCTGGATATATTTTTAGAGTGTGTTCCATTGGATGTTCGTCGAAATTACAGTAGTTTGTGATAAAATATTCAACAAGTTCTGTTGATGTCACATTGTTGTGTCGAATATCATACCTGTGGCCATTAAATTATTATTAATATATGGCTGCGTTTCATTTGTTTTACGCATTGATTTTTAATAGAGCTGTTTTCAAGACAAATGAAGTTTGTACAAAGTCTTGTATATCTTTTGTAGATTTTTTTTTAATTTGCTATGCTTGTATACAATTTTTAATCATAACTTGAGGAAGCCTGATATATTGTTAAACACTGTCTTTTTTTAAACCGCGTTCTTCTCTAAGTGTTAATAATACTATTAATTATTATTATCATTATTCTCTTATTATTATTGTAATTAACAATTCGGGTTTGTTTAATTCATGCCATTTAAGAGAAATTCAGCAATGTTCTACTCTCGTTATTAAATATTTTACCATTATTTCATAAATTATTAAGTTTTATATTTTCGTCTTTGTAACTCTGATCACAGTGTAAAGATATCTTTCCTCGGTTGATGTTTTTTACGTGTAATCTGTTTGTTTTTTATTGTTTTTTTATTTTTTTTTGGGGGGGGGTATTTGTCCATTTACAAAGGGAGTGGAAAGTAGGGAGAAAAAGATCATCCTACTGAGAAAGATCCCGATTTATGAAGCATAAATCCAAACAAAGTTACGAATACCATTTTGAATTTATTTCCATTTACATCAGTGACGATGTTAATGCTGGAAGTAATTAGGTACTTCAGAATTTGAACAGTCTAATCAATCTATTTATCTGCTAAAATATCCAATGTGTCTCAATGGGCATTTCACTTATCTCTGCTTTTCATATTTTTTTAAATATCATATCCTTTCAGGGCGTCAACAACAATGGATGCCCACAGGTTACTTTACTTTATGATATTTTAACTGTGTTGATTACTTGGGAAATATAGAGTGTGCTTCCGTTGACTTCACTGTTTTTTAATTCAGTGCACACTTTCTAGTAGACTGTGGCACAAGGCTAGAGAGCTCTGTCAAAACTGTTATTAAAACCACAGCTGGTGTGAGAAGAAATGAATTTATACCTTTCTTAAGGGCATTTGCGTGAACAGTCTATCACATTTTTTACTATTCGACGATTCCACTTTAAAAGCTAATAACCAGTATGTTAGTCGAGCATTCTTCGAATTCATTCTACCAAGAAAAAAAATATTTTGTACAAATATTTTTACTTGAAAAAATAATTTCCCGCTTTGAATTTAACAATCTTTTGAGCATGATCGCGTGTACACTTGTCGGAAACCAAATAAACCATTAATCAAGACAACAAACGTAAAAATATTACTTTGAATATTTCAGTCATTTCATTTTGATCAGTAAAGAACTGTCTGTTGGATAAAAAACAATAACACACATCACAAATGTTGTAAATCTGTGGTGAGGAGGCAGAGAACTCACTCGCTGAAAACGTAAGTATTCTACATCAAAGATGGCGGATAATAATTTAAATAATATTCTTAGTCAATATTAAATGAAGTCTACCACAGTCTTATTTCTAATTTGTATTATAAAATCATTACAGGTAGTATAACGATTATTATATATAATTATATATTAAATGAATATTTCAGTTTTGGGGACTTTTTTGGAAGTAGAGAAGATTTATTCTTTTCAAGCAAACATGTGATCATATATTCATTTTTTAAAAGTGCTTTTCTTTAGATTTTATTAAAAAAACCATCGAAATGATAATGACAGTATTTTCAAAACGAAAAAAATAGAAAAAGAGAATGATTCATGCCAAAAGATGAAAATAATGTAATCAAATAAAAGAAAACGATGAAAATAAAAGCAACTGAATACAAATAAAAAAGTGAAAGAAAAAAGAACCACAGAAACAAAGAAAGAAATAAAGAAAGAAAAAAGAACCACAGAAACAAAGAAAGAAATAAAGAAAGAAAAAAGAACCACAGAAACAAAGAAAGAAATAAAGAAAGAAAAAAGAACCACAGAAACAAAGAAAGAAATAAAGAAAGAAAAGAAAAAGAAATAAAGAAAAGAAAAAGAACCACAGAAACAAAAAAATAAAGAAAGAAAAAAGAAAAAACAAAGAAAGAAATAAAGAAAGAAAAAGAACCACAGAAAAAAAGAAAAAAAAAAAAGAACCACAGAAACAAAAGAAAAGAAATAAAAAAAAAGAGACAAATAAAAACACCTAAAGGCCAAAACCTAAAGGCCAAAAGGATTTTTAAATATGTTTTGCAATTGGTTTTATCGGGTCCAATTCAACCACTGAACAAGAATTTTAAAATTATATACATATATAAACATTTGAATAGATGAGTCAATAAATATTTTTTTAATAAAATCCAAAGTGAAATACGCTCGCGAAACATCAGTTGAACAAATTGAAAAAGAAAAAGAAACACAATTAAACAATAATAAGTACAAGTTTAAAAAGGACAGTTAAAATAAATAGCCTTTTTTATTATTTTGTATGTATACGTGTTAAAAGTACCAGCATATATTTAGTGCACTCACACATTAAAAAAGGAAGAAAATGCAATCATAATTGTATGCAGGATCAAGAGCTGGTACGCACATGCGCGCGTATAAAAGCACTGAACGAAAATAAAGGGAAGTAATTGCTTTCTTTACACTAATATTTTTTTTTTTTGCCTTTAATAACGGATTGAGAATTCTTTCTTGATATTTGTCAATTTAGAATAGTCAAGCATATCACCCTATTATGCTGCCGTAATTTTCTGATTAGATATCTTTCATCAGAATTTATTCCGAAGATTTTTTATTTTCTTTTTTTAATGCTTTTCTTTAAGTAATTAAAAAAGAAAAAATGTGCGGCTTTCTTATTTCATTTAAAGAATTAAAAAAAAAACTATTTAATTCTTCTCTTATTATTCCATTATATCCGTTGTTGTCTTTAAATTCGTGGATCCAACTTTATTCACTTTGTGGCATTATATTCTTTCTGCATTTTTCACTCTCACTGAACATTTAAAAAAATACGTTTCCTTTTCTTTTCATTTTTTGAATTTTTTTCAAACATTTCTTTTCCTATATTTGTTTAAATGAAAAGTTGACATTTAATTATTCGATAGCGCTAAGAACAGTTATAACCACTTTTAAGTGATCGGTCTTCACTGATATAATACCATCAAAAAGATGCCAATTTTCATAAATTAGAGTTATCTTAAAAGCGCTTTTTATGGTTCCTTGAAGATAATAGAAATGCAAAAAGAATATAAAGGAATACTATTATTACTATTTCAGTAGAGGTGAAGATAACGCTAATGATGATACTAACAATACATAAAGAAGAACAATCATAAAAAAAAGAATAAGCGTGTAAATTATAATAACAATAGGAGTGAAAATAGAATAGAAAATGACTTAGATTTGTAAAAATTATAAAATATTTTTCTAATATCATTGCTTTTCAAGTAGGACTATTCATCCCAAACACTTATACGATTATAACGATGAAATAAGTGTGACGTCAGAAAAAAGCATCTATAATTAAAATAATGGAAATATTATTTTTAATCAAATTATAAATAAAATTAAAGATTAAAAATTAATTGCCTAATACGTAAATTATGAGAAAAATTCTTAAAATTATATGATTATAATAATAATGATTAATAATAATAATAATAATAATAATAATAATGATTAATAATAAAAATAATAATAAATAATAATAATAAAAATAATAATAATAAAACTATCAAAATACAAGGATCTTGAAATGGAACTCTCAAAAATAAGGACATCAACAATTCCAGTTGTAGTTGGAGCCCACGGATTGATTGGAAAAGATTCCGATAGAATCATTGAAGGGATTCCTGGTAGTCCATGCCTTAAAGAAATGAAAAAATTGTATTCAGAAGTACAGCCCACACCTTACGAAGGACTTTATGTGAAATGTGTGTAATTTTAGAGTTTTTGATCTTAGGTCTCTGATTAGGACCCGGAAAAAGTGAGTATACAACAGATACCAAAGGAAATAAAATAATAATAAGCATACATACCGAAAATTTGTGTTAACTTGAAATGTAGATTTTGTGATAAGTATCCAGAAAACAATTTGACTATCAGGTTATACAGTGTTAGCAGCCACTGAACATAAAACTCGGCATAACAGAGTGGGTGGATTTCTGTACTGGAAAATATGAAACTTTTATGGGAAGGAAACTGCAAGAACATCACCCAAACCACATTACAAATATAGGACCTGTAACAATTTCATGGGACTTTACAATACACACAGACAGAACAATCAAAACCAATCGACCTGACATCTTGATCAAAGACCACGAGAATAGAATGTACTTTCTAATTGGTATGGCTATCCCTGCAGATAGATTTCAGAAAACTATCAAAATACAAGGATCGTGAAGTGGAAATCTCAAAGATGTGGCACATGAGGACATCAATAATTTCAGATGAAGCTGGAGTCCTCGGTTGATTCTGAAATTTTCCGATAGACTCAATGAAGGGATTCCTACTACCCCTTGCCTTAAAGAAATATATATATAAAAATTGTAATCATAAGTACAGCTCACACATAACAAACAGCTTTATCTTGTAAAATGTTTGATCTTAAGTTTATTTTTCTTTTTTCTTTTATAAAAATAATCATTGAAAAATGTCATGAAACCATTTATGACCTTAGGTCTCTGATTGGGGCCCGGATGGAAATGTGTATAGAAAACAAATAATAACAATAATAATAAATGCCTTTATGCTACAACAAACATGGCTCTTATGACTGATCATAAGTGATTGAAAATGTTAAGTAAATGATTTTTGGTGAAATAATATCCCATTCCGTAGCCTATATTTGATTGTCAGTTAACATGCTCAAAACTTTTGCGAATGGAGTAATGGTGGAACATCATGTGCGGAGATCGATAGACATTTTTCTTCTTTTTATTTTAAGTTTAAAGCATGATCTATCCAAGAGGACTATGAAGTCACACCTATATACTTGGAAATATCGTCAATTGGTGATCATCTGGGCTTTCTGGGCCTGAAGTGTATTTATAATTACATTCCCACACCACTAGTTTATGTTTTCCCGTTATAGAAACACTAGTTGTTAGACATAAGTTGTATTGTAAGTTTTTTTTTTAAAGCACTATACAAACCTTATTAAAACTACTATCTAATTATGTATCTGAATCAATATTTTCATATCTATCTATCTATCTATCTATCTATCTATTTCAATCAATTTTAAAAACTGAAGTTTTTCATTTTCTTTCTCTCTCACTGATTATCAACCTCGGTATAATAACACCTTTCACAATTTATTTGAGCGACTAAAACTATTGTTTTATTTATCTATAAGTCGTTCAACCTGACTAACTAGGCATCTTTCTGTGTTATATTTCAAAAATATATAAATGTGAGGTATCTTAATTAGATGTAGATGCAGTGTTGACAGTTTTGGGCTTGAGTTTCATGATGTAAGTAAAAAAGGCCCTCATATATATGCATGTGTGTAGTTTTACATCTGTATTTATCTCAATATTATTAAATACATATTTGTCTATTTCAAATTCTTCATAAACTTCTATATTTAAAAACATATTCGCATTTAATATAGATTAAGATATTGTCATCACATTATTTAAGACATGATGACTTACTAAAATCTACGCAAGTGGGAAAATCAATAAGCTAGTTTTCCAATAAAGGTAAAAGGATTTGACAGAGTAAAATGAAGTCAGACAAATGGGTTATCTTCGTGGTTTAGTAAGCTGTGCAATTACACAACGCTAGTGGTTGGTGTATGCGCAAAGTAAAAGCTAATATTTTAATTGCAGATTTTCCGTTTGGAAAATCACTGAAAGGAGATTATCCTAACCCCATTTCTTTTTATTTGGTATTGTGATGTACTAAAATTCATTTCACAAATAGAAAGAAAGAAATTAAAGTAATACAGAAGACTGTAACATGTACGTTAGCAAGAATTACCAAACGTTTTTGGAGAGAATGATTCTGTTGAAGAGAAAGAAAAATATTCAAGTGTTACAATAAATTTAACATATGAACATTAGCATGACTTACGAAATATTTTTTGACAGAATGATTATTATAAGGAGAAGAAACAAATCATTCCAGTAATACAGGAGACTATAACATAAGAAGCATGGCATAACATAGCAAAAAATTTCATGTAGAAAGAAAGAAAGAAAGAAAGAAAGAAAGAAAGAAAGAAAGAAAGAAAGACAGAAAAAGGTTTAAAGAAAAGAAAGAAGACATAAAAGTTAGAAGACATAAAAGAAAGAAGACAGAAAAAAAGAAAAAGAAAGAAAAAAGAAATAAAGAAAGAAGCAGAAATAAAGAAAAAGAAGAAAAAAGAAAAAGAAGAAAGAAAGAAAAAGAAGAAAAAGAAAAAAAGAAGAAAGAAAGAAAAAAGAAAAAGAAAAGAAACAAAGAAATAAACAAAGAAAAGAAAGAAACAAACAAAGAAGGAACAAAGAAATAAACAAAGAAAAGAAAGAAAGAAAGGAAGGAAGAAGTAGAAGGATTAAAAAGACGAAAGAAGAAACAAAAGATAAAGACAGAAGAAGATAAAGAAAGAGGATAAAGAAGAAATGAAAAGAAAGAAAAAAGAAGAAAGAGAGAAGAAAGAAGAAAGAATAGCGAAAGAAAGAAAAACGAAATAAAAAACGAAAGAAAAAACGAAAGAAAAAATGAAACAAAGAAAATGAAACAAAGACAAATGAATGAAAAAAGAAAGAATGAAATATAATTAAAGAAAGAAAAGGAAAAAGAAAAAGAACGAAAAGATAAAAAGAAGAGA
>CAHIKZ030004749.1:122500-167500 GCA_903632075.3 Acanthosepion pharaonis | reverse complement strand
GTGGGAAGCACCTGCATACCACGTTGCTCTTAAAATAATAAACAGGATTCAATTACTAAGCCCTTATGGCGTTAAGAAATGCATGATTACTTCAGTCACAAAGCACGCCACTTTTCTAAATTAAGAGCCGTTCTACACTCAGATTATATTATGCACAGGCTTTGTTAAAAAAAACCTTTGTTAAATAAATAGAATAGAATCATCATATAATTAATCACTTGATCATCTGATTCTGTAAAATAGGTTCAAAATATTTTTGTTATAGGTTTTGAGTAGTCTCAATAGACTAATAAAATAGTCTCTTTGACGAATGTGAATATCTACATCTCTGATATATTTGGTTTCAGATTCTGATTTAAGAAAACAGAGTGCTCAAATACATTCGGTAAAGTATGGCACAAAGAACCTCTTTAAATGTTATGAAAACATGATCTAAATAGGAAAGATATTCAAATAATCTATAACCTTTATTGGAAACAAAAGGTTTATACGTGCGGCACAAGAATGTGTTTTCTGACTGGATTTATTTAAGCTATAAAGCGAGAGGATCCTAAGAGGAGAAGAATACACACCAAGATTTATTATCGGAAGACGTATACGTAAACATATGTCACGCAGATGACATTTTGTCGATGGCAGATTCAGAACGAAAACTTAAAGGACTATTAGACAATAGAGTCGTAGATATGAATGAGAAAAGGGAAACTGTAGCTGTAAAAAGAATATATATTAAATACACACATTTCAGGAAAAAAATGTGCGATTTGCATATTGGGTATAAAATGTTATATAATATCTAATCACTTGTCTCTTCATCGTAGATGAAATAATTTGTAGTAATTGAAATGTGGTTCTCCCGCTGATTGTTGTAAATACCACAGAATGTGTGGAGTGGTGAGGAGAAAAGCAACTACAAAAAACTGTTGCATGCCTACACAAAGAAAGAGATGGAATTTTTGGAACAATTTATGAGGAAAGAAAGTTAAGCATATTTAATACTCGCAGGTCATATCGAAGAAATTGGAAGCAAAGATTAACAGCCAGAAAATTATTAGATAATTTTGAGAAAATCGATAGCAGAGAAGGCACTACAAAGAGAAAGGGGCGAGTTCATCTAGTGTTGGTGTCAGGGCATTTAAAGAGAGAAAGAAAAACAGTAAATACTGTGCAGTGATATCTGAATTCAAAAAACACAAACACACACACACACACACACATATATATATATATATATATATATATATATATATATATCTCTCTCTCTCTCTCTCTCTATATATATATATATATATATATATATATATATATATATATATAGTTTTGAAGTTTTATATTTATGGATTAAAGTGCTCAATATGTGGGATAGAGCGTTGTGTAAATATAAAAGTGGACATTGAAGTCAAATGCTAGCTAGTCTGTTTCATGTTTAAACGAAATGACCTGAGTATAAGCATGAAACAGACTGTCGCCGCTGGAATTTGACTTCGATGTCCATATATCTATCTATGTATGTATGTATGCATCTCTCTCTCTCTCTCTCTCTCTCTCTCTCATACATATATATATATATATATATATATATATATATATATATATATATATATATATATATATATTTATGCATATATATATATATCAAATTGAATAATAATAACATATCTATGTAAAATGTGTGATCTTGGGGGTTTTCCGCTCAATGCCATTTCAGATTTTATGTCTATGGTTGGGACTAAGAAAGAAATGTGTACACACCAGAAATCAAAGGAAATAATAATAATAATAATAATAATAATAATAATAATAATAATAATAATAATAATAATGGACATATTTTAAATATTACATTTAATAGGTGATCCTTACGGAATAGCGAATCCAAATAAAAAAATATCAACAATTTCTAAGCTTTCTTTAAACCTATGACGATAGTAACATATATATTGTAATAAAATAAGCAGATTGTTAATCTGAAAATGATGTTACAGACACTAAAATCATATTCGTGTGAGCATTCACAATACAGTTATACTCATATTCTGTCCAAGTGCCAACTGAAACTATGACCTTATCATCGCTATAATAGTAGATGGAAAAAACACAAGAAAGGAGGAAAATGAGAAAGAAAAAGGCCAAAATATATCTGAGTTATTAAAAATTAATCCATAAAAAGGAGAATTGATGATATACTCTGAATACTTGCAGATCGGGTTGTGTCTGCTGACATTAGCATTTCCCACACAATTTCTTGTGCAATTGACTTTTAAATTGTTTCATCTGTTACCTAACAAGGATTTTTATTTGGGGCATATTGTTTATTATTTGAGCAATAACAAACACCAGAGATTTTTCCAAGCATTTAGACATTAATTATTTATCGATTTACATCAAAACATTTTATCAAATGAACCTGGCATGTTTATTACACAATTCAATCATTGTACTTGAATGGACAACATTTAGTCAATTATATTTGAATGATTGATTGATTCGTATTTTACGGCTTATCAACCTTTGCAGGTTGTTTAAAGCCAGAAAATAGTTTTCGATTGTAAAAATCTTTCGTGGGTGGGGAGATAATAACGATTTAGTGATACAAGTATTAGTAATTAATACATCGAGAGGGGGGAGAAGCGTATTCATACATATTCTAAGGGTATATGCACGTAAGTGAATATAACGAACCCAACTAGAATTAGAACACGGCTCACCGCTTAATAATTCCGAGCTATTATCTGTTACATCACACGCATATTCAACCTTACAGAACCTGGAAATACCAAGCGGTTACCCATCTAGCTGGTGACCAGGTTTGACATAACTTTGCGTAACTTTGATGATTATACGGGACTAGTGTTTCAACGTGATATGGCCGTAAGCCTATATTTGAATTGTTATTATAATTTAAGATTTTATGAATATAAACAAGTCGTTTCTCCTGCTTATTTTCTTGTTCTGATTGAAGTTCTTATCGACGAAGAACCAGAGCATACTGGTTCCTACCGACTGTTAGAGTTTGTTCAGAAATCAAATTAAATGGTGCTTCCCAAAATCTTGTCAGGCATAAACTCTCAGACTTACACCAAATATATTAGTGCACCACGCATCTAATAGTGAACATTACTACTTTAAGCTAATCTGCCATTCCCTTCATTGACTTTCTGGTGTTGAAATAATGGACGAAATTTACCTTCCTTGCCATATCTGGCTAAAGAGGGACACATCGACCGCCAGCCGCATCCAGTTCATTCTTGAAATTAAACACGAAGTACCTGGCCACTTTCAAAGTTTCAGAGTTAGCTATCTTCAAGTTGTCGTTGGTATCACGTGCCACGAGTGCTATGTGCCCTTTTCATTTCCTACGTCAGATATAAAACTGCTAGATTAATGCTCTCAATAAATCTAAAAGAGAAATGAAGATGTAAATAACATGTTGCGTAACATTAGTTTAAATCCTTTTCCACTTATGGCTTGCTAATTGTGCCACACTATGGATGTGTATGGATGTACATATTAGAATGAAAGAGGTTATATCTTCAATATATAATTCTGGAATTAAACGCTCCATCTCTTTCTTACCAACAGACTACTCGAATTATAAGCAAAACAAGTAGTCTCCAATTATCTTAATAGAGCGGGTACATTCAGAATTTAATAAATTTTACAAGAAATACCTTATCCAACCATAACTTGTTCGTGTTTATCCTCCTACAAACAACGGACAACAAACTTGTATTGATATAATTTTAGTAAAGTTATGCATTACACTGTCCAATAAAGTTTTTGATACAGGAGCAAATTTGATCCCAAATATATACTATGTGCTTTTTTTGTTTCTTCTTTTTTTTTTTTTTTGCTGGGTATGTTCGGAGAAACCTTGTTTCAATTACATTTGGAAAACAAAAGGTATTTTTCTACCATTTAAATTAAGTAGTAAATTAAGTACTCTGATTCTGAATATATACTCAGAATTATCCTAGCAAGTCAGGGCATTACTTTCAAGTATTTTGACGGAAGAATAATCAAAAGTACTTGGAATAGAAACCAATCTTTTCATGTACAAACTCTTTTCCAGACGATATAGTGCAGGGTGTGGCTTCTATACAACGATTTACATTTTGAAAATATCAACTGAAGAAATTACACTGAAGAGTAAAAGAATCCCAATAAATAAAATTGATGTATACATGTTGATTTTTCTTTTTTTTTTTTCTCTTTTTAAAAGTCACGAGTTTTTCTTCCGCATCAAGATGTTGGTGATCATGGCTCTCCACAGTTTCTTTTCTTTCGTAACTCTTAATAAATTTTGTTTTTCTGTTGTCTTTATTAAACGTTGTTCCGCTATCTATTTTTCTCGCTAGGTAGGATATGCGTTGTTTTCTTCTGTTACTCTTGACTTCACTCTGTCTTGTGAGAATAAATTTTTCCAAGCCCTCTTTCCTCATTTGATTTGTTTTCATTTTCTCTAAAACTTCTTCGTTGCTCACATGTTCGGTCCATGGTATTCTTAGTATTCGTATCCCAGTTTTTGTCCTCTATTAAAACATTTCAAAGATATTGATTTTGGTATCTCCAATTTCTAATTTGCATGTTGAGCTGTTCCTTTTGCTAATAACCATGAACTCAGTCTTCTAGCAATTGGTTTATTCCTTTCTTTTTCCATCATCTGTAGGAGATCTTGTAGTTTCTTTTCTGTGTCCGCTATCAACACTGTGTCATCAAAAAATATTAGGTTGTCTGGTGAGTGGGACTCCTCTGTAGTCTTATTGAAGGTGTGTGAGACTCTTTATTAAGTGATATCTACACTTAATGTGATACTATTTACATCGTTCGGACTATCGTTTTCATCTTTCTTGCCATATTTATCACAACCTATCGGCCGTTGTACGCTCCGGCCTTCTTCCGGTAGTTGGAATGTCGAACCGAACCCTTTATTTCCCTCGCAGGGTTAGACAATTCTAGTTCCACGTGCTATGTCGGTTATCAGTTATCTCCTGTTAATTCTCCTCTCCAATTTCCCCACTGCCTTAACCAGGAGATAACTAGTAACTGACATACATTAGACATAGCACGTGAAATTAGAATAGAATATACCCAAGCGAGGGAAATAAAAGTTTCAGTTCGACATTCCAACCGCCTGAAGAAGGCCAAAGCGTACAACGCCCGAAACGTTGTGATAAATATGTCAACAAAGATGAGGACGATAGTCCAAACAACATAAATAGTGTACGTAATACCTCATCTAAGAAATATAGACAGATACTGAAGAAGGCCGATGCGTACAACGGGCGAAACGTTGTAATAAATATGACAAAAAAGATGAGGACGATAGTCCGAATAATGTAAATAGTGTACATAATACCTCATCTCAGAAATATAGACAGATACTTAATGTGATATCTGTGATTTTACTATTGATTATCATAAGCAATGGATTCAAATCGGTTTGAGAGAAAATGGCTGCTGTCAGATTTAGAAATGTATGAAACGGATGCCATGATTTTCAAGTTAACGATGAAGAAGAGTATAAAACGTCTCGGCCAAAATCTTATTTAAATAGATTATTTACATTGCCGGGCACCATGTTGAGTGTGGATGAGGTATGAACAAATTTTAGATAGAAATGATCTTTAGGAGGAGCTCCAAATATGTTCGAGCTTTCTCCCCCCACCCACACACACACACGCGTGCACCCTCTCGCATATATACTCATACTCATATTTATACGTATGCCTTAAATGTCTTATTTCACACATGCAGACACACACACACACACACACACACACACATATATATATATATATATATATATATATACACACATGGACATAAATGCTCACATGTAGAAAATGTATACACATAAAAGTGCCTAATTCCCATGCATGCCCGTAATAATACACATGTATACATACACAGAAACATATACTTCTCAATGCTTTTGCTTCACACAGGTATGCACATATACATTAAAAGAAAAAATGCGTACAGCTTAGTTTATGTACATATGCACACTTGCATTAATGCAAACACCTACTTGAAATATACATATTGCATATAAAACGAATCCGTGTATAAAAATCGTATTTGTCAATAAGTGAACACTCGTCTATATATGCAGGCATATTTCACTGACCCTGTACATATATGTACGCACAGATATGAGCACATTTTGAAAATATACACATATATACATGTATAGAATCAAATATATGCAAACACAAAGCCATGCAAAAAATAAAATCATATACCCAAATGTACACTTATACAATATATAAGCACACTTCTCTCCCTCTCATATATATACATACATACACACACACACACACACATATATATATATATATATATATATACATATATATATGTATATATATATATATATATATATATATATATATATATATATATATATATATATATATATATATATATGTATGTATATGATAATCATAATACCCAAATGTACACTTATACAATATATAGGCACACTTCTCTCTCTCTCTCATATATATATATATATATATATATATATATATATATATGAAGAAATTTTGAAAAAACAAACAAAAATCCTTAAATGTAAAAGAAATGTCGACGGAAGGCTGATCATTTTAAAAATTTTCAGTTATCTGTTCTGAATAAGACTTGTGTTTTTATGTCCATCGTATTTGTCATATTGAACTGAATTGTATTTTGATGAATATTGTCTTGAAAAAGGTTTATTAAACCGAAACGTCAGACGTCGACATTTCTTTCATTTTAACTACATTTAAGGATTTTTGTTTGTTTTTTCAAAATTTCTTCATTCTGTCAGATTTATATCCATTTACACTTGCTTATATATATATATATATATATATATATACAGAGAAAGAGAGATGGCCATATTGATATGCATTTACAGTCATCCAGTTATATACATACATAAATTTGGATATATTGATGCAAGAAAATATACATACATTATGACATAAGAAAGTATATGTACATACAGAATCATATATATATATATATATATATATATATATATATATATATAATAAGCATGCATCATTTTACTCAATAACTGTGCATACAAATAGATCAGTTTCAAAAGCAGATATGCGGGTGCGTGTGTTTGTAGGGTTATTTACACAGACGTATACATTCACATATGAACACGTAAATGTGAAATTACGCATAAAAGGAAATTCTCACATATGCATATATAAAGGTATACGTGCATCAACTTATACACCTCCGCACACAAAAAAAATGCTCACTATCCATAGCCTGTCGAAATCTGGTGAGGACTAGCAATCCGTTCTTGAAGTGGTGTGTTCAGTTTTCGAGTGGGAAAGTATGAGTCGATTATATTGTTCAGGGTGCTTACAACCAGTACAGTGTTAACTTGCAAGGCTTTCCCGTTCTCCTGAGTATGTGCACAAGGAAAAGATGAGAATAAAGAGGCAGACGGGATTCATTTTCTCAACAGTGACTTTGAAAGACAAAATTCAATTCCCACAATAGAAGCGACGTGAATAATTTGCTTTAAAAAAGAACACTGAAAAAATGTTTAAACTTTTAAGACCACAGCAAAATAATAATAATAATAATAATAATAATAATATATCGCTATTCCATCAGACTAAAGAATCAATCTAAAGAAAAGGGAAAATGACCATGAAAATACAATGTTTTGGGCCATAATAGCGATAGTCATGGCAATCGATGGACCCTTAAAAATAATAAAATAAAAGACTAAAGCAACTGAAACCCAAAGGAAGTTCTGGAACCATCCAGACGATAGCATTACTGAAAACATGAGTATTATAATTGTTGAAACTTGACTAATGCATGGAATAATAATGCAACACAAAATGTACTTAGAAGAAAATGTATTGAAACAAGAAAGTGTATACAATATTTACATATAGTCTTTTGTATATTCCTGGTAAGACCGTTCCTGGAGAATGTGTTGACTGAGTCGCAGTCGGGGAGAGTCTCTGGTTGAATCTCTTGATTCCTGTATTTATCTATCCACCCACGAGGATAAAATGTGGCACAAGGCCGGTTTAAAGTGGGTATCTCCGATCCCGTAGGCTCGGCCAAAAATATGACCTTTCTGAACCCGCCTGGACGGGTTCAAGGACTGTCTACCACCCCGGACGAAACCCTGCCTCTCGGCAAAGCCTTGCCCGGGTCCCTCACTGCAAAATGCAGAGAGTTCGACTGAGAGTGAATCTCTTGATTCCTCCCTCTCTTCCCGGTACCAACCATATTTATATGGTCGGTACTCCACTATGCAAATTAGGTGGATCCTACCACAAAAATAATATTAAGAAAACATGCTGCCATTTTATTCCAGGGTAAACCACTAGTTAGTCATAGTTTGAAAATCCAGTGAATGAACAACAATAATAATAATGTGTAAATTCGAGTGTTAATAAAATTATAATTATCTTACCAGTTTTTCTGATTTGCTATTTTTTTTACCTGAGACCTATGTTAAAATTATTTAGTATATTGCATTGAGAGTGCTTCTTCTGAGTATTTTATGCTGTTAATACTGTGTTTGCCATTAATGAATCCTGGTAGGACTTCTAATTCTCTCAGAATCACCTCATTTTATAGGGTGAATAATCCGGTGAGAAGATACATCCTTGTCTTAAACCCCTTTCTATATTTGTATATCTGCTGAACTCATTTTCTATCCGTATTCAGGATTCATTATTGGAAAATGAAAAAAAGACACTTATACTTAACATCAGAAAGAGAAAGTTAAAATTTCTAGAGTGCGGAATGAGAAAAGAGGGCTTGGAAAATTTGATACTCATAGGACAGATTGAAGGCGAGAAGGAGAGAAGAAAACAATGCATAACAATGCTAAATGAGCTAGAGTAAAAGGATGGCGGATAACAAAAAGACAATTTATTAAAAGCTGCAAATGACAGGATGTTGTGGAAAACCATGATCGCCTTTCTTCCTGAGGGGATACGGCACATAAAGAATAAGATTATTATATTTGGTCTATTAGCTTGGATGGTACTGTCGAGATATGTGAAGTCCCAAAGCTCTGTAAGATTTTCACCTTCTGGACTTGGCGGGTGTTCGTGTTCAGACCATTTTCCTGTATACGGAATGTTGTAATGTTATCATATTTTCACCAGGTTATCATATCTATATTTAGAGCCGCCTACCAAAGTTATATTGGGGAACAAATATACGAAGCCGAATATACCCATCATGATACTCAGTTTGATAAGACTATACAACGCATGTGCCTCACTGCTAAAATTATACGATATGGTGAGATGTTTTGATTAAAACAGGACATAGCTTTTCAGTTAGAAATACCCCCAAAGTCAGGTAACCTATACTCCGATTGAGGGTGTTTCCAAGTATCTAAATTTGACTTGGCTGACCCATCTTTTAAACCTAAAAAGAAAAGAAAAAACACCCTCGATACCATGAGCTCTACTACTCTCCCCCTATCCGCGCTCATAAACAGACACACGCAGTGGGATACACTCAACAGGTTAACGTCATGAAACTGACAAGAAAATCCAGGATACTGAATATGTATGGTACCTAGTCAGTTCACCAAAATAAATATGTACATTCTAATAAAGGCATTCAGTTAAGATCAGATGCCATAAGAGCCATACCTGGCGTTTATTATTATTAGAATTATTGATATATTGATTATTATGATATATTTGATATATTGATTGTTATGATATATTTGATATATTGATTGTTATGATTATTATTGAACCCGTTAAGAGCACCATCCGTAATTCTACATTAAAATACTTCTATTTTCTACATTTTTAAAATGTTTTCAAATAGAAAGTCAAGTACAAAGAATATCGAAGATAGTTACTGCCATTTAGTCTCCAATGTAAGCTATTATTTTCCACAGGTGCGAAATCCTATTAAGAATGAATACTGTGATTGATCATTATGATATCAAATTGTGAACGTAATACTTGACTAAGAACAAGATTTTCAAGTAGATTAGTAGCAGAAAACATCACCATAACTTCTGAAAGTGTGCATATAATTACTGTCTCTAAAATTTTCTCAAAAAAAGTAGTAATGTTGCTTTTAAAAGAAAGGATGCTTTAAAAAAATATGAACCTATTCTATTTTTTCGCACTATACAGATTTTATTACAGTAGTTTATATATTTTGTTTCCTATATACACTGTATCGGCTTTTATTATACAAGTTAATATATTCACAATAAACTTGATATTAACCAACCGATGATGGGAAAACATTCATTATATATTTATGTTAAAGTTTCTCCTGGTGGTGTTCGGTTTTCTATTGTTATTAAATAATAAATTAATCCACTTAAAATATCCCATTTTATTATGTATTATGTTGACTAGCATAATAGTTATTATTATGCTGGTCAATGTTTTTAAAATTGACTTGACATTAACCAAAAGATATTCGTAACATTTTATGTAATTAAGACATTTAATTATATGCATAGCTGACCACTCGTATTCGAGGATACCCGTCTACCTATTGCAGACGCTTAATCAGGCGCATTTGTGATTATTCAACAGCCACAGAGCCCACCTGCGGTTTATACTACAACTATGCTGAACAGACCTTTGTTACAGTTTCTGGAAAAATAGCGTATTATCTAACGTGATCAACAATTTGAACAAGGCCATTACGCTCAAGCCCTCGACCACGATGACTTGTGGCTTCGTGCTAGCACAGCTATCGACAGCCCCAATGGTTCCGGCTACCCAATTTCACTCACAAGGCTTGGGTCAACCCGTGGTATGGTTTTTCAGGAACTTACCAAAGTGCATAGACCCCATCCAGTCCGATAACACTAGAAAGTTTCCTTCCTGACAAATCGACTATGGTGAGATTCGAACCCGGTTCTCATGGTCAGAATGCGAACGTTCTAACCACTCGCCCACTTCTCAGGATATAATCCTTTCAGATGAGATCGTTCTGTAAGTAATATTGTCAAGATTGGTGAGTTCTGAATAAAAACAAACATCCAAACCAAAAGTTATTGCTCGAGTTCACGGGGCATTGAGAAAGTTCATGCATGACAAGATTTGACTTAACTTAGTTCATAATTATGACCATCAGATATCAATTATGTTATATTAACATTGATAAATAAAACTCCATGAGTATCTGTTGGCAAATACAATATTATTTTTTTTACTTTAATAATCAGGAAGTATCGGACATTAGGAAATGCAGAGCAATATAATATTTTAGTACAATGCTAGTAAAGAATTATTCAGCATTGTCGTCATTTTTTACGACACGGCTAAATAACAACTATCACCTACAAATAATTGTAATTATTAGAAGAATGTGAAGGAACACAAGAAATATAAAGAAGAAAGATGAAATAAAAAGAAATGAAAAGAAAGAAAAAGAAAAGATAAAGAAAAATAATGAAAAAGAAAGAGAAAAGAAAGAAAAGAAGAAAAAAGAAGAAAAGACAAAAAGGAAGAAAAAAGAAAAGGAAAAAAACAAATAAAAAGGTAAAAGAAAAAGAAAGGAAAAGAAAAAGAAACAAAAAAGAAACAAAAAACAAAACAGAAAAGAAAAGAGAGAAAAAGAGCAAAAAAGATGGAAAAAGAGGGAAAGAAAGAGAAAGAAAAAACAAAAGAAAAAACGAAAGGAAAAGAAAGACAACAAAAGAAAAAGAAGCAGAAGAAAGAAACAGAAAAGAAAAGAGAAAAAGAGAAAAAGCGCAAAAAAGAAAAAAAGAAAAAAGAAGCGAAAAGAAAGAAATAGCGAAAAAGAAAGAATGAGAAGAAAAAGAAAAAGAAAGAAAAATAAAAACACAAAGAAAAAATGAAAAAGAAACAGAAAAGAAAAAGAGAGAAAAGGAGAGAAAGAAAAAGAAAAAGAAGAAAAAGAAAGGAAAAGAAAGGAAAAGAAAGGAAAAGAAGAAAGTAAAAGAAGAGAAAAAGAAAAGAAGTGCTACCGTTATGTTACTTCCAGCACGATTCTATCAATTAGAACGACACATTTTATTGCTGGGGGTGGTTTGGAATTCACAATTTAGGAATTGCTATCGACCATAAATCAACCCAAATATTGATAAGTTTTTTGGGCCAGTCATCCAGTCAATCGATTTTGTAATTAGTCAATATGATTATTTTAGACATTGCGTACGTAACCCATTCGTACAATTTTTTACGCGTGTGCGCACACTATAACGAACGCCTGCATCTACATATGCATATCCCATTACACGTAAAAAGACATACATATGTGCATACATATCTCATTCGCTTTCACTTGTTATTTGATTTTCTTTTTGAGATTCATATACAGAAATATAATCTCAATACTCAGACAATATTTCACTGTCATGCACAAAAAATAAAATGATCGGAGGAAGAGGACACCGGTACATTCACTCCGTGCACAATTACCTACAATCATAGTACAGATAAAGTTACACAGATTGGACGACGGAAAAGTGGAGAAGGTGTATTGATCTAACAGGATATCTACCAAACACGATTTTAATTTGGACTCTAAATAGTTAATTTATACCCGATTCAATTCATATATATGATAAAAAAGTATTTATTATTTTGTACCTTCAAGATCTCTCGATCATGGCTCTTTATAATATCTTATCATTTATAACTAAGTAAATGTTTGTCTTCCAATGTTCATCCTACTAAGCGTTTACACTCATTTTCTTAAGTAGCTTCATCCGATGGAAACTTTCAAATGGATTTTATGTATGGCGCCAAAACCCGTTAAGAAATATCTAAACTGTCAACTCTATACAACAGCTTTTTCAGATCAGTTAAGAAATGGCGTCTAGCTTGTGAATCTTGTGAACCTTGGCAAAAACTATCCTTCTTGGAACCTTGTGAACTGGTACTACAAAATCACAAACAGTACTGTTCTAGGTAACAGAAACCACATAACTTGAGGTCTTTCAACAGCTAAAATGGATATGACATGTAACTCAAAGAGAAAATAATGATGTGATCATATGTTAACGTTACACACTATTTCAAATGCAAAATTAGGATGGGATCCATCAATACGGGAAAGAGCAATAACAACTAGTGGGCTTGAGAAACCTATTTTACTGAAAAAATTGTTTATAAATTTCAACCTACTGTAGCACTGGCTGCTCAATCAGTAAATGCTGAATTTTTTTTTTTTTTTTGTTTTGTTTTCTTATAAGGAAATGGCTAATATTACCGTCACAATTGCACATACTCGTTTGGAATGTTACTCAATGTCTCCCTATACCTATTTTGCTTCCAATGCCCTAAGTGTGTCCAAGTCGCCAAGATATCTTTCCTCATTACGTGTCTCATTTCATCTGTCTCTTTCTGCTTCTAAGTAAGTTTGTCCTTTTTAAAGCAGGCGATAGCGGTTGATATATGTGAGTATTTTCTACCGTTGCAAAGGTTAGTTTTAAAACAGATATAAAACCCATGAACTAGAAAACTATCCTTACGGCAAATATGAAAGGAAAACCTCCATACGGGAAAGTTAAATCAATATATTTTCTTCTAATTATGTACTCCAATTTAATTCTGAACTAAGAAATCATATATAAAGAACTTGGTGAGGATGATATGATATATTTATCACTTACTATATATATATATATATATATATATATATATATATATATATATATTGTTAGATATAACAGACGACGAATGTCTATTATGTCTGATCATGAGCCGTCATAAACTTCGTATAGTGGTTTTAATTTCAGGAGAAAATAAAAAACAAAAATTGTCTAATATTTGGATATTTTTTATGCTTTTCCTTGATCTAAACTATCGCCTCATACGAGCCATTTTCAGGGTGGTTATACGGACATTTAAACAAAGATATTCACCATCAAAGATGATATTCTATTATGTTGACATAGAAAATTCCTATGTGACGATAATGGCGGCGGAATATCAGACGCAGGTCGTAAGTTCAAGATGCGGTTTTATGACATCATACCACTTGACAGACCAAAGTATTACAACAGAATCAACTTCTAGATGTAATGTAATGTGTTGTGACTAGTTTGAAATGTAATTTTGTTGAGTGTGGGTTGCTTTATCTTAATGTAGATGGACTCTAATATCTGAAGTTTATTTTACGCTGTATATGTGTGAGTATTGTTGTGTTATCAACTAATATCTGTCTAATTTTATGTACATGGCTATGTTTTCCTAAGAAATGTTGTTTAATAGAACTCAGATCAAAGAGGTGACAAGTATGTATATATATATATATATATATATATATATATATATATATATATATGAGAAAGAGAGAGAACGACAAATTCCATTTACACCGAGTTCTTTAAAATATGAACTTGTGAAAGTATCGTTCTTTTCCATTTTCAATGTTTTGTTTTTTTTAATTAGTCCTCATTATTTTTTAAAATTTCTTTACACTGTCGAAACGCGATAATAATAATAATAATAATAATAATAATAGTAATAATAATAATAATAATAATAATAATAAATAGGCCGGACATTATTGTCAAAAACCAGAAAGAAAAACTTGCCTACTAATTGATTCCAGCGGATTGTAACATAGCAACCAAGGAATTTGAAAAACTATCAAAATACAAAAGACCTGGAAATTGAAATAGAAAAATGTGGAAATTGAAAAAAGAATAATACCAGTGGTAATAGGTGCACTTGGAATTATAAAAATGGAACAAAACAACACATTGAAAGAATCCCTGAAACCCCAGCTTAAGAGACATACAGAAAATTGTCTTATTAAGTACAGCACACACACTAAGGAGAACTTTGTCTATGTAACGCTAGCAAACTTCATCGGAGAGAAAAAAAAAAAAAAAAAAATTAACATGAAATGTGGCCATTAACACACCACGACCTGCCTTAGGTCTTTCCGCGACTTGGTAGGTAATAATAATAATAATAATAATAATAATAATAATAATAATAATAATAATAATAATAATAATAAGTGTACCATAATGAATTTCAAAAATCACAAATTAAAGAGAGCAAACAGCTATATAAGTATCTGTACCTCGGTAGAGAACTGAAGAAATTATGACATATGATGACAGTTGTTCTAGTCGTCATAGGAACACTGTGGAACAAATCTTGAAAAATGTTCCCAAAAGCTGGAATAAGTGAAAACGAATAAAAACAATGAACAACAGCATTACCGAAAACAGTGAGGACAGTGCTAGAATATTTAAAGGATTGAACTCACGATTATTAGTCACAAGAGTAACCTACTAGTGTGAAAACACAAATGCAATGGTAATAACAGCAGAAAACTATTACCAACTTGAAAATCGGGTGTTATTCTCCGAGGAACATAAAGAGTGCAGAAAGGAACCAGATGGATGTGCATCAATCAACGTATACTGATGGAAAGTAAAAGAAAATTACTGGAGGAATATGGAGAAAAGAGCTGGAGTAATAAGAAATACAAAAAGCATATAAGAACCAAGTGGGATTAGGGAAAAATGTTTATATCATGATACCGCAACCCTGGATAATAGAAAGAATGTTAAAAATGTCAAGACAAATTGTGATCTTGATTATGGCAGCCGATAATTAAAAAAATGTAACTAAATACAAGAGGACACTATCAAGCACAGGTCAAAATTTTTAAAAATGATCTCTAAAAAGACTCACTTTTCCTCAGTATTATTCCTCATAGCGATGATATTGCTGAAACAAAATTGTCAAATTTTATGACATAGCTAAAAAGAATGGGAAACCCTTAAAAAAAAACTATTTTCTTTAACTTTGTTGCTGTTATAACATAGTTTCGGCTGCGGTACCCTTCGACCTTCGTCAGGTGTATATCGATACGAAACAATTGTCTAGTGGATTAAAGCATTCGTTCGGGAATTTGTTATGGTAATTGTGAATTCATTCCCTGGACCGCGCTGTGTATACGGGCGAGCAGTAACTGAACAATACTAAAAATAAGAACTAGACGAGATATACCTAGATATTTTTTATAAGGTAATTCACCCCATTCAAGGCAGGTGTGCCACTAGCACGCAAGGGGTTACAGAGGATTGAGAACAAGAGGCGTGTTTGAGGAAAGGATACAGAGAAGGACGGGGAACAAGCTCAGTGTGTCAAATGTCGATTGACATTACACTTGAATATTTGAAGATTATAGTCATCGGAGAAGCAAGTAAGGGGAAGGGAGTTCCAAAGTTTGGAAGTGCAGGAGAAGAAACTGTTTGGATAGAAGAGACAATTACATTTAACCGTTTTGTCAGTGAAAGGGTAGGACCGAGATGCCAGCCAGTAGCTCGCTTAAATTCATGTATTCCGGGAACAAGCGGAAGTAGCTCGTTGGAAGAGTTACCGTGAAAATACTTGTAGAAGAGATAGAGGGAGGCCACGGCACGCCTGTGGGAGAGCGATTGTAGACTAGATACCAGATCAGGACCTATCATCTTGGATATTTGTCTCTGGATTTTGTCGAGGACATTGACACGTACAGCGGGAGCACCAGATCATATATGACAGCAATATTCGATTCAAGGACGGATGATTGACTTATAGATTTGATATGGGCAGTGAAACGAGAACATTCGAACCTCTGTAGATTAAATAAATGGTTCATTTTAGAATTGTCTGTAGGTTACCTGGATCCATATGCACCTGATGAAAACCTGGGGCACAATGGCCTAAACTTTTTGATAACGACAACAAAGATGTGGACAGCAGTTTGAATAAATAATAACTCACACCAGATATTCAAACAGAAATCTTAAAAAAAAACGTCCAACATATTCCACTAATATATACAGATGGACACTGGCAAGGAGAAATATACAATATTGGTAAGTGAAATGAGAAACAGCAGAAGGAAATGAACTACGTAGGCAAGAAAACATCAGTAAGTTCAATAAAAAGGGTAGCTACTTGAGGACTTTGGAGGGAAAAATATGGTGAAGAAGAATAAAAAGAATATTATGGACTAATTTCTAGAGCAGAAACTTGATCTTAAAAGAATAAATAACTGTTTTTTTTTTCTTTTAGATATTCCGAAAAACATGAAAACTAATAACCATGCATAAAACGCTATACCCGAGAAACGACGTTAAAAAGCTGTATTCTAAAATAAAAGAGAATAAAAAGTACGCATCAGTACTGAGTACTGCGTCAACACCGCAGTCAAGAAACTTGAAGAGAATAGATGAATTAACATGAAAGGACAAAACTGAACAACAATGAAAAGAGTGGTGAATAGAAACAGAACAGCAAGGAATCAAGTATAGGAAGAAAACAATTATATGGAAATTTCAGCGAACAAATTGAACAAAGAAGACAAATGAACATGGTTATTTAGTGAAAAACTTTCTTGAGAAATAGAAATGATCTTTGTAGCGGCACAAAACAACGTCATGAAACCCAACTCCATAGAGACAACCAGAAGAAGACCATAAAAAGTAAAGAGAGAAAAATAAAACAGCAGAAAGCGAAAAATAGATAAGTATATCTAGCTTTCCATAGAATTGAAAATGAATTTCTTTTAAGGATTTTGTAGTTCACTTAATTATTTTATTTCAGCGTTTGTTTTTTGTTGTTTTTTTTTGTTTTAGTTTTTGCTGTATCTTCTTTTGACCAAGGTGGTATCTTATAGGATGGTCGTGGAAAAATGACGACTTTTTGTGACGTAGCCATACCATTTCAACTTTTTTCTTTTGGACAGTAGATAAGATATCTTGAAATGGACCTATTTCTTGTCTGCTGATGGTTTCCTAGGATGGTTATGCAGTTGTTATGCTTATGTATTCCTAATGCTTGCATACTTCGTTCTAGTTCTTCTGCTAATGTCCAAGGTTCGCAGACATGAGAAGACCAAAAGTGTGATCTTTGATTTCAGTCAGATATTTTTGTCTTTCCAAATGCTTTATAGTTTTGCGATAGCTGCCATTATTTATGCCCTTCTGTAAATAACTTCAATTTCTGGAGCCTTCTTCATTTGATAATCGAACCAAGAGTAAATCGAAAAAAAAAAAAATTTAAAAAACTAGATAAGTAGCATTATTTGCCTGGGAAATAAATGTGTGGAACTGTCATGCCAGTAATTATCATAACACTTGACAGTCTCGGATAACCTAGAAACAAAGACAGATAAATTGAAAATTAGAGAGATAGAGAGTCAATCAGATCAGCCTATAATTGAAAACAGCTAGTTTTCAAAGAAGAGGGCTGAACTGTTGAAGAGATTTGCTGTTATTTAATCCCAAGACGCCATCGGTTAAAACAGGGATGAACACCCATTGAGTGCAATAATAATAATAATAATAATAATAATAATAGTCAATTTTACAAGAGAGCTAAGAAACTTGTGGAAAATGTAAATGACAGCGGTGCCAGTCGTTATCAGAGCATTTGGAACGTCCCCAACGAGCGTAAGTAAGAGAATGAAGAAATTGAAATTACGGGAATAGTTGAAAACGTCCAGCCGACGGAATTACTGAAAACTATCAAAAAACTGAGAAAAATGCTGGAGTACTGAACAGAATTGTTGTCACTTAATTGCCAATCAACCCACTAGTTATCACAAATTTGAACAATCTCCGAGTAAAATATAATAATATTAATATTAATAATAATAATAATAATAATAATAATAATAATAATAATAATTACGATGCTATGACAAGATCGATAGAGAAGAAGATTTGCTGAAAAAGAACCAAATGATTGAATGACTTGTTCTCCGTCGATCAAATAATTGTTGAGGAAGTGAAATCGAGAAGAAAAAAATGTTGCATGGGGATAGATTGATTTCATAAAAACATAAACATTATCCCTTTGAATGTCTAAAGATGTTAAAGATTAACAAAGTAGCGTTAAGATTCATGGCTAACTCTATGAAAAACTGGAAAGTCAGCTTGACCGCAAAATGAGAATGCTTAGCTGAAGTAAATATTGATCAATCCGCCCCAAAAGTTCCTTCTGCTTTTTGTTGATAGATGGAATTAATAGGACTTATTTTTTTATTAACATTATAAAAATTATTTTTGATTGTATTATGACAGTTTTTTTAATATCAAAACTCCTGTACTTTTGTTTCTTGATCATAACATTAATATACAAAAAAATAATCAAAATTTGATCCTACTTTTTTATTTCAAAAACATTAATAATTCTATTCACCCGGTAAAAAATATTTTTGTAATTGTTAAATATATAAATTTCCCAATGAGGCAATAACTATGTACACAAAGTGGAGACCAACATAAAGACGAAGAAACATACGATTAATAAAACAATGAACTAACTTCCAATAAGATCACTAAAAAGAAAAAAAATCAACGTAAAAATTCTTTCTACATAAGTTAAAAGAATTGGTGAAATAGTCCATCAGGATAATCTTAATCTACATCGTTATTCCTTGATCAGACAACTTATTACTTACAAATTTTCATTTATCGGCCACTTTTATAGCGAGTGAAACATAGGATTACTATGTATTTCGTCTTAATGAACAAAATTAAAACTACAAGAGGAAAAATATCAATTATTTTTCGAAAAAGAAAGATTTTGGGAGGATAGAATTATAAAAGGTACTTGAAATATGACAAAAAGTAATGGAGCAAGACGAAACATGTTGTTAAATAAATTCAATGTCAAAAATAAGCTAATATCAAATTAGCAATATTATGAAAAATTATTATTTTCACTTCTATATACCAAAGACATGAGGGCATTAATTATAATCTTGAAAGTATATAAAGGACACCAATTCAACAAGATAAAAGAAAAATTCAATTATATATATATATATATATGTGTGTGTGTGTGTGTGTGTGTGTGTGTGTGTGTGTGTGTGTTGTGTTTAATAAAATATAGTTTAATGTTATTAAGACGTGACAGTCTGTTTCATGCTAAAGGTAATCGTCAGGCCATGTGTATTTTGTTTTTTTGCTCGACTATTTATATATACAGGTCAGTGATACATTGTGGGTAGTCCATTGTATTATTCTAACGGTTGTTTTGTTGGGCGGTAACGGTTGCGTTTCGAATTCTAGGGGCTATTGAGTGGGAATATTGTGAATACAAATTCACTTTTGGGGATATTTATAGTGTTTCTGGGCTATTTATAGTGTTTCTGGGCTATTTATAGTGTCCCTGTGCTATTTATAGGGTTGTTGGACTATTTATAGTCTTGTGGGCTATTTATAGTGTTGCTGAGATGTGCGTTGTGATGCAATGGATATCGTCTCGGAGTTCGAATCCCAGCCGAGTTCATTATATTCACTTACACACAAATACTCTTAGGGAAGTTACGAATCCATCTTTTCTCCCCCAAGCTATGGGTTGAATAGCAGGAAAGACTGGGTTCTTTAGTCTTGGTTGGCTACCAATCTATCGTAGAAAGAAATGGCAAACTACTGCGGGAGAACTCTTCTGTCTTGTCAGTCGTGTATCGAACGATACATGATCCCACAAGCGTGTAACACATGTGGCACTTAACTGACTGATAATGTTGATAGTTAATTTCTTTATTGCTGGTTGTTACTACGACGTTTTCTTTGTGCTCATCTGTTCGTATAGGGTTTGTTAATTTAATTATTTTTTTACTTTATTTATTAAAATAATATTTATATTAATATCTTAATATTTATAATAATATATATATATATATATATATATATATATATATATATATATATATATATATATATATATATATACAAACAAAGACGTGTACCCACAGAAATAGAAAATATATTTAAACAAAATGGACATCATTATTTAACTTTTAGGGCCCTTTTGGCCAACGTTTTTCAATAGGTATTTATTAGCTAGGCAAAATAACACAATCAAGGCGCATTAATAATAAAAACTAGTGTGTGTGTGTGTGTGTGTGTGTGTGTGTGTGTGTGTGTGTGTGTGTGTGTGTGTGTGTGTGTCATGTGCATGGCCTAAAATTCACACGAAGAATAAAAAAAGATTGGAGACATTGATAAAATGTGTTAAAACTACACTGAAACGGATTCTGAAATCGAAAAATAAACATTGTTTATAATGCAAAAGACAAAATATGTTGCAGCAGAGGGAAATTAACTACTAATTCAATAAATCCAGTAAGACATTAAAGACATACAGCTAATACAAATATATTCTAATACTAGTATGTGATGTAATAAATATTATATAAATTAACAATGTCTTTTTAAATGAGTAATTTAGGAGGATAAAGAAATATCTGAAACCCAAATTAAACTATAGAAATTTGATGAATGTTTGAACACTTAATTCCTATTTATATTGACATTTTCTAGGCTGGACAAAATCGGAGAACTGAGAAATGTTCACATGTCTTTAAATCCTGAGAACAAATCTTATAAAAAAAAATATAAGGAGGAAAATAAATAGAGAAATCATCAGCATCGAAAACTAATATCCAAATGGACAAAAAGGACGTTGAAAACTAGCAACTTTTCAGAGAATTAAAATATGATAATTGCTTTAAAAGTTGCAATAAGAGATAAGTGATGAAAAACGCTAGAATAGTGAGAAAAGAATATAGGAAATTTGAAAAAAGATGTCAAGAGCAAATTGCCATGGGCACGTTTACGCAAAGGACACGTGAGGAAAGAAACGGAATATCTTAGCTCATCAGTCCAAAACAAATGCATAAGAACAATGAAGATATTATGATCATACTCAATCTGAAACTGTCTGAGTAGACTGGGTCACCCGACTTGAAGATATTTCTAACTGGACCACTCCTTCAAGTTTATACTCTTCTTTTATTAAAGCCATATCACGCACAGCTAATTTTGATATATATGGCCGGTAAAATTTATCAGACTGGGTATCATAATCTGTGTATTGATGTTCATGTATTTATACCCCAGCGTAATTTTGAAGGTATCTCTCTCTCTCTCTCTCTCTCTCTCTCTCTCTCTCTCTCTTTTCTCTTTCTCTTATAAACACACCATAATAGTAATGAGAAATGTAATCGTCATCGATAGATATGTCCATGAAATAAAATTTGCTATAAGGCTACAAAAAAGAAAAGTCTTTTAGTAAACCTTATCATTTGATCTTCTAATTTCTGGTATAGCATATCAAGAAAATTTAAATTAATAGTAAATAAACGTTTATCAAGATGATTTAAAAGCTATTTTAATACTTTTTTGTGGGTTTGTCATAGGGAAAGACTTTGCAAAAAGTTCTCATTTCTTTAAAAAAATCCACGAGGATTGATGAAAATCTATCAATTCATTATATATTAAGTCGCACGAGAGAAATAAAAGCAGCCTTTTTCAATGACCATTCTAAGTAATCATTAGCTATTTTGATGTAAAGACTTATTGCTTATTCAATTAATGAACGATTATTTGATATATTAATTAGATAAATACAACTATTATGTTAGTGATAGATTATTTAGTTTCTTAAATGCATTCAATAATGTAATTTCATCAAAAGAAATCCAGCTAGGATAATTAATACGTAGAAATATAAATATTTATAATGTTCACAACTCAACATTTAAGCTGATGACAACTATTTACTTCTGCCTTGATGGTAAGTCTGATGGGTTTTAAAAAAAATCAAATTAGCAGCTGATATCAAAAATAGTCTTCAGTATGTTGTTAATTGGGACAAGAAATGACTTGTTAATTTTAACAATGCAAAAACGAAACTGCTTTCTTTTAATAATCTTAAAGAGCCATTTTTCCTTACATCCGTAGTTAACCTTTAGGAGAGTGACGCATTGCATCTTCTCGGGTTAACGTTCTCCACTGACCGGAATTGGAAATATTATATTGAATCAATCATGAGGTTTACTGCAAAAAAGTTGATCCGTTGTGCCGTGTTAAATAATCTTTTTCGACAAAATGTCAATGTTAACAATTTCTCCTCTCGAATTTCTCACTGGCTTTTTGCTTTGAAGTCAACTTTGATCTTCAGTAAATGTAAATTCTACGTCAATAGTTATTTTCCGTTTTCTTAATTCATGTTCTTTTATTGTTTTCTCTCCTTAATAATGTTTTTCTTTTTTTCATACTTTCACATTCAATAAGCACTTGAGTCGTTGTGGCTTTAGAGTGAAATTATTAAAACAAAACTGTAACATTTAAAGACTAAGTAGCAACAATCTGCCTATGAACAGAAACATAAATTTCAATCAATCAGTTATGTGCCATGCGTGATACACGCTTAGGCGATCTTTCGATACAAGATTTTTTCTCGAAGTAGGTTCCCATTTCTTTCTGCGGTAGACCAGTTACCATCCAAGGCTATAGAAGCTGGTCTGTCCTGCTATTTACCCATAGCTGGGGGGAGAAGAAGAGGATTCATACCTTTCCCGATGTTATTAGCACGTAAGTGAATGTACTGGAATTCGAACTCCTCTCCGATTCCTCAATCCGAGCCGCTAGCCATTACTCCACTGTGCCTCCCATTTCAATGCTTACGATTTTAATCATGGCTCTTGAGTTGAATGTTGGTCAATTTTTCAATTATGTGTCATGCGTTATACTTGCTTAGGCGATCATGTATCTTTCGATACATAAATGACGAGGCAGATTTTTTTCCCGCATTAGATTGTCATTCTTTTCCGCGGTAAACCAGTTGCCATCCAAGGCTATAAAACCCGGTCTCTCCTGATATTTACCCATAGCTGAAGGAGAAGAAAAGGGTTCATACCTTTCCCAAAGTTATTAGCAAATTTACATATAGTTAAGTAAATGCACACAAATGCACGCAAGCCAATGCAATAAAATGACGAACTAATATATACGTTACGTTAATCCATGGATATCTTAAGATAAGTTCATCTATGAATATAATAAGTCAAATATCAGTTAATCCAATATGTCCACATTTTGGACCAATCAAAAGTATAAAAAATCATGTTATTCATTAAAAGAGATCCCATTTTCAATAACCTTCCTCCGGAGATTCAGGATTTTAAAACTTTCTTGATTTCAAGAAAAAAAATATTAAGAGGTTACTTTTCATGGATTCATGGGTTTAATAATTAGTCCATCAAGATGTAAATAATAAAATAATTAGTCATAATAATCTGATAAAACCAAATCTACAGTCTTTGAGTTTGATCACACTGGGTCGTTTTTCCTTCAAATCATTGTTTCAACGATATAAAGCATTATAGTTTTGAAAAATATGCATATTCCACCAACTGCTTCTGGTAAAAAATCGAAAGATACATTTATAGGAGCGCAAATGTTTATACTTGCTTTACAGTTAGCTTCTGACGGATGATGCGGGACCCATTAGGCATCTTTCCAAGTTGTAGAAATGGTAAATATTTTGAATAAATTTTTGACCTAATTCTGCACCTATAAAAGCATTTCCATCGTGTTTAAACAAGAGTATATTATCGTTAAACTAAGCTCAACAAAATGTTCATGTCACATCTCTTACAATGAAATAATCTTTTCTAAATATTTCAAAGAATTATCGGTAATTTCCTTCGTTTACAGAATCTATCCCTTGAACATCCTGACTGTTTCTACAACTTTATTGGTTTTTTAAACTAATAGGTTGTCTCGTCCGACACAGTGAACCGAGTTTTTTTAGCAGCTGACCTAGCAATGGATTCCATGTAGTCTTTCCACCTCATGTCAACTGAGAACGTGAGCCCGAGAGGACACAACGAGCCACTTTCCTGGAAAACAGCGAGGGGTTATTTCATCAGGAACGCCATTAATGAAAATTAAAAATAGATTAGGGCCAAGGGTGGAACCTTGGGGGACACCCGCGTTTGTACGAAAGGATCTAGGCGCCTGCCCTTTCAGTATAACTTACATTTCATGATTTCAGGAAAGACTGAATCAGTTCAAAGAAGTGTCTGGAGGCTCCGTAACTTTCAGTTTGTGGAGAAGACCTGAATTTCAAACCCTGGCAAAGGTTTTTGAGATGTCCAAGGCTACAACCCGGGCTTCACTGATTCTATCTAGAGCTTGATAGAATTTTTCTTCAATTATCGCTGGTACGAATTTGACCTGGAAAAACGAAAGCCATGTTGCTTATCTGGGAAAAGACGCAGTGATGAGAGATGATGAAGCAATATAGCATTAATTAAGGACTCTGGGATTTTCCCAAAATGAGGTAGAAGGTCGATAGTTGGAAGTGTCGGACGGCTCATCAGGTATTTTAAAAAAATGGAACAACAAATAACGACTTCCAGAGGCAGGAAAGCTGGAGGCAGCGAAGCATTTCTTATACAGATTATTTAGAGAGAACAGGAGCCAGTTCAAGAGCACATTACAGGGATACAATAAGGTCCAAATGCTTTGTGGTGATCTAGGGTTAGACATGATAGCCATGAAAGAGGTTATTTTATAAGTAGCAGGTTAGGTAGGGATATTCTGGAGCTGTCACGAGTATAGAATTTATAAGCAAAGTATTCAGCCTTATCAGCAGAGGATGATAACACCTCAAATTGATTGACGACAGGAGGAATACAGACCTTACACTTATTTAATGCCCTATTACAGAGCTGCCGGTAATCATGAGAGCCACAGTTAATAGAAGCTATGCAGTGACTCATTCTCTCAGAAAACAGGGACTTTGCTCCTTCGTGGACTCGCTTACATTTATTACGAGGAGCAAAGCATAAGCGCCTGTTGTGACAAGAGCCGTCACGCTGGTATAGCTGAAAATAGTTGTTTCTGTGTGCTATAGCGGTCGATGACGCTGGTATGAAACATGGATGGGGATTCTGGTATTTCCGAGGAGGCATGAAAGCGTTCATGTCGACTTTGAGCCAAGAAAAAACCTCAGTGGCTCAATTATCAATTGGAAGGTTAAAGCTATCAGTCCAATGGGGCATCACGAAGAAACTCACGGAATGAGTTCCAGCCATCATGCTGGTAACGGAAAGAGATCTTATGGATATAGAGTTCCTGTTTAATAGATGGTTGAACGAAATATCATTAGCTACCACTGAGTGGTCAGAATTACCAAGAGGGCAGTGTTGTGAAACACTCGGATACGTCCTCGAATTAAAAAATACCAGTTACACAGAAAAGCATAGCTTTTTATATTGCGACATTCAAATAATCAGTATTCTTTTAAACAAAATCGTAAGAAGTTTTTACATTTCAAATGTTATTTACCTCATCCTCAGAAAGGTTGAATGAATAATGGAAATTAATATTGAAATATCAAAAAACCAAGTCGAATTGATTGTTAATCGAATATTGATAAATTTCAAGGATAATTTTCACTTTCGATTTGATTATTATTTGCTTATTATTTATTTATGCAAGAGAATGGAACATGGAAACATTAACAAAATCACAATCAAGCAAAGTTGATTGTTAATCAAATTTAGGATGAAATCAACATTGATAAAATCCAGAAGACTTGATTATTAATAAAATAATGATTATCTACGGGGATATTTTTCATAAATATGTTAATCCTTTCTACATGTTGATAATGTTTTGACGATGATGGGAATGGAAACATTAATAGAATGAAAAGCGAAATCTTATGTTTGAGATTCCGCGATAAATATTCGCACAATTTACTATACTAATTATATTATAGCAGAATCTCGTATAGTTCGAGTTCTGCTCGAATCAATCTATTTTACTTAAATTCCTTAACAACGGAAAAATTAAGTTGTAAAAAAATATTTTTCTGATCGAGTAAATTTCCATCTGAAATCTGAAATAATATTGAGCATTCCTGGGCTCAAAATATAACAGTGTGGCATTGATTACAGAAAAGAAGAAACTTAATTTTAGGGACGTAGGTTTTTAGGGGTGCAGGTTGTGTTGAGAATCAGCAAAAACTCTACGGTAGCAAAATCCGTGAAGCCATGAAGTCAAGCCTATTTCAAGCCTCCGACATGAACTACAGCAGACGAGGAACTTTGAACTTCAGTATCAAAGCGAACAGACATTATTTTAGGTGGCTTGGGGACAGTCAAATCTTTCTGTTATATAAAAGTTTGTACTTCACTTTTTACGCTTTTTAGGCTAGCAAAGAAATATATTTTATAACATGTATTTTTTGATAATCATTTATGAAATAATGTTTCAATTTTTAAATTTAAATTAATATATTGATAGAACGTCAAAATAATAATTTTTTCAAATTCCATTTCCAGTCACAGCATAAGCGATAATGGCTCTCCACGTTTTCCTTTACTTGATCATCTAAAAATATCCAAGATATATTTGGAAAGTGGTTCCCGTGGCTTTCTCCAGGGCTTTCAACAGTAGTCAATAGGGAACATCCTCCTAGACTGGCTGCCACTCATGGTTAATAATCCTAGTCTTACTGAGAGGAAAAAAAGATGAATTCATGACTTTCCCAAATGAATCAGTGCGAAAATAGACACCAATGGCTATGCTGAAATTTGAACTCGTTTCACTGATTTTATTTTACGTGCTGTTAACCGCTACGCTACCCGTATCTTCCAATCAATTGAAGATTATTGTTTCTATTTATTTACCTTTTGAATTCGCTAACATACAAAATTTTAAGAAATATTGCCACATGAACTAAATACTTTATGCATTATAAATAATGAACCATGTTTTGAAAATTGTCTAACTTCTGTTTTAAACATGTATGTAAATTATTCTTTCCACAAGAAAAGTTATTTCAATTTAAATTTTATGTTCAATAGTCACCTTACTTGATTTATATCAGATGATTCAGTAGACATGCTTCAATATCACTAAATATTAATCGTTTTTTATAATAAAATTCTATATACAAATTGCGATTGGTAAATCGTCGCCATTTTATATTTTTAATTTCGTGAATGAGCATTGTTTCTTTTTGATTTTTCGATTGCACATTATAGTAGGGTCACTTTGTCACTGTATGTGAGATAAAGAGCACCATGACGCAGATCACTCCGTCAGAAATTTAGAGACGACATGCTCTATCACACCAGAAACTCCAATACGAACATTTCAGAATGTTTAGGTGTAAATCTGAGGACAGTGCAGAGGATTCGGAAAGAGTTGGATGAGCCTAAGGGTGATTACGAAGTTGTTTGGAGTGATCACTTGTGACGGCGATGTTATGCCTCCATCCATCTTCCCACAGAGACTCAGACTCAACACGGAGACCTACAACAAGTACCTTGAGGAAATAATGCTTCCCTGGGTCAAGAGGATGGCTTTTACATCAGGCAAATGCACTGCACCAGGGAACACAAGCAGAAGAATCAAGTCATAGCAGTTAGACAATTTCTGCAACCACATCACCCTTTACATCTGGCCACCTAACTCCCCGGAGTACAATGCCCTTGAGGCACATTTGAACTAAACTCTTTATAACACCAAAGGTGAACTGAAGGCAAGGATTATGACAGCATTCACGAACTTAAACAAGGAGACCGTTCAGAAGAATTGCAGGTGATTCCGAAGTCGTCTGGAGTCCGTGGTTGAAGCCAATGGCGATTTTATTGAAAAAAACTTACTCTTTAGTATTCCAACATATTTTTGTGTAATTTTAGTAAAGGTTAAAATGAGGTACCAGTATTATTTTCAGTTTTTCGACATTTCTAGTTATTTATTGGGTTTAACCATCAAAATAGCACACACTGCGAGGATCGAACACATTAGACGATGTATGCTTTCAAGAGTCAGATCATACCAAAAATAGTATATTGCTGCCATATCTATTCAATCCTAACTTTCCTTAACAGAGTTCAAAAACGTTTACATGGCCCTTTTGGAGGATGATTTATTTTACGCCCAATAGCCCCACACCTACTGCCTATCGGTACTCTACTGTTATTTACTCAGTAAATGTTCTGATGAGCTCCATTTTCTAGCTCCACCAATTTAGACCTTTACACAGAAGACCCGTTCTTCTACATCCACAGAGTCGAATCACCTTCATTCTTTTTTGTGCTCCATTTTTAAGAAGGAAGATTCAATTACACAGTTACGAAGAACCGCTACTCTGTGAATCAAGAACCCACCTGAATGTTGAATCTTGAATACTACAAGTCCAGAGTCAGACCTTACCTACTACCTACTTCCTCATTCAGTAATTATCTACCTTGTGTGGCTTGTATTGAGTGAAAATTAGTTTCAAAACAATGGGTAAACATCCAGGTATTTCCCTAATCTGAAATAATGCACATCACTAAGTAGTTACTAGCAATGACTATTATAAATATATTTGTAAAACTATCTCTTTGTACAAGGTGTACACATTATATACATATTGATATTTAGGTACTTTATCAATTGAATTAAATATATTTGCCGTCACTAATAGGCACGGCGATGTAATGAACAGCGACTCGGACTGAGGAATCGGAGAGCCGAGTTCGAATTCTAGTTGAACCCATTATATTCACTTACGTTCTAATAACCTTAGGAAAGGTATAAATCCTGTTCTTCTCCCACTAGCTATGGGTAAATAGCAGGACATACCGGGTTCTATAGACTTGGATGGAAATTGGTGTAGCGCAGAAAGAAATGGCAACCTACTGCGGGAAAAATCTGCCTCGTCAGTCATGTATCGAATACATGATAGTCTAAGTGTGTATCACGTATGGCACAGAATTGAATGACTGATGCATGGTAGCCGCATTATTCCTGTTTCTAGTTAAAGATATTATTGTGTGTAATTATAATAAATGTGATCCAGTAGTTTTAGATTATTTTATTTTAAAAGTACAAAATTCGGATTAAAAGTGAATTATGTACTTCAGATTCTTGAAAAGGGTTTTGCGAAGTGTAATTATATTTTAATTCAATGTATTTTTAATCAGTCACTGCCAATAAGATCGAAAAGGTGGCAAAAGAAGTAAAGGAACAACCAGTTTACAAATATTGCCTCTATTTTTCGGATTAATGAAAGTATTCTGGATATGGATAGAATAACTTAATTATAATAGTGCATTGAAAGGAAAAAAACCAAGAAGGAAACATAGAAAAAGTAAGAAAGTTAAAAATAAAGTTGTGTCGATTATGAATTTAAGTAAAACATGAGAGGAAGGAGGAAATAAAGATTCTCCAAGCACAAGGAGATAAATAAAGTGAAATGAAAGACAAAAGATGTAACTTTAAAAGCAGAGTTTAAGAAAAATTATATTGATATAGATTGAAAAAAAGAAAGAGGAAACCCTAACCCTGCCGAGAAAGAGAGAGAGAGAAAGAGAGAGAAAAAAGAAAGAAAGAAAGAAAGAAAGAAAAAAGAAAGAAAGAAAGAAAGAAGAAAGAAAGAAAGAAAGAAAGAAAGAAAGAAAGAAGAAAGAAAGAAAGAAAAAAAAGAAAGAAAGAAAGAAAGAAAGAAAAAAAAAAAGAAAGAAAAAAGAAAGAAAGAAAGAAAGAAAGAAAGAAAGAAAGAAAGAGGAATATACAAAGAAAGAAAGATACAAAGAAAGGGAGAAATAGAGAAAGGGAGAAACAAACAAAGGGAGAAATAAAGAAAGGGAGAAACAAAGAAAGGGGGAGACAAAGAAAGGAAGAGACAAAGAAAGAGAAAGAAAGAGCGACAAAGAAAGAGAGAGACAAAGAAAGAAAGCATAAACGAATTAATGGAAGAAGGAAATAAGAAAAGGCGGAAATGTAAAAGAAAAATCGCGAAAATTGTGTATACCAAATAAAAGAAGAAAGAATAATCAAAGAAATGACGAAATGTTTAAAAATTAGAGAAAGTGTAAATGGAGAAAAAATGACTATAGAAAGAAAATAATAAAAAAGGGGATACAACAGACATATCAAGCGGAAGGAAAGACCGAAAATAATCGACAAAAACTTTAAAAAGAAATATAGTTATGGTTTAATTAGAGAGAGAGAGAGAGAGAGAGAGAGAGAGAGAGAGAGAGAGAGAATTTGAGTGCTGAAGAAAAGAGCCAAATACAGAATAGATATATATATATATATATAAATCGAGATAGATACGCAAAAATATACCTATAAGTGTGCATAAAATCATTTGTGCATCCACCTATATATATATATATATATATATATATATATATATATATATATATATATATATATATATATATATATATATAAGCGTCTGAGTGTACATGTGTCTAATTTGTGTGTGGCAAAATTTATTGAAATTATAAAAGATCGAAATGACAGATTTAAACAAGAAATAGAAGCCAAAAAATGAGCGCTATGTGAATCAGCAATGAAGTGATAGCGCCAAAAGAGACAGCGAATTCAAAGAAGAAAAATAAAATCGAGCAAGACAGAGAGTGAGTGATAGAGAGGAAGAAACCAAAAAGTTGCTCTGGAAAAAATTAAAGAAAAGTCCGAAAGAAAGAACATCCATTTGTTTGTATGTGAATATGTGGGCACGTACATACACGTTTGTATGTTCTTAAAGGGAGCAGAGCGAGATTTAGAAAGGGAAGTAAAAAATACGTGGTAAAGAAAATGGGTAAAGAAATATAGCAGGTACAGTTGGGATGTGGAAATAAAGTGACTTGAGTAAGAAGAGTAGGGATTTGGAAAAGATACAAAAAGCGGACGCTGGGGGAGGTTTGGCAGTATGGAGATAAGAGACGCGAAAGATGGGCGTGAGAGATGCGATGAGTCAGTGTTTGGGGTTCTTCCTTGCACGGTCATTGGCTTGTTATAGTACAAAGATAGGCAGCAGTATTGTTACTGTCACGTATGTAGCGAGCCACATCCTGGGACTAGCTTGATATGATGCTGCTGCTGATATTATTGTTGCTGCTACTATTGCATAGATTTCGCCCTAGCTCTGGTCAAAGGATCATCATCATTATCATCATCATCATTATAAAACTCATCTCTATCTCAAACTATATATCGGTCACTATCATCCAGCGTTTTAGCAAGTTTAGTAACCAAGTAAAATAAAAAAAAAAAAAAGCAAAATAAAACTGCTACTTTTTAGAGATTTTTCAACAATCGCTGTCGGCACCGTGCTGACGTCATCATCATCGTCATCATCAAGAACGATAACTCCTTCCCTCTCACTGTACTTGAGCATCGAGTTATTCCTGTGACCACAGCAAACGAAGGCAATGAAATGAAAAATAGCTGTTGTACTACTTATGAGTGTTGCTACTCTCTGCTAGTCGCTTGTTATGCCTGGACCGCTTAAGAAAAAATCCCAAAACACTTCATTGTGAAAGTCTAAGACAGAATAAAAATTATGTTGACGGGTAGGTGGTGGGGCAAAATAACCAAATAGCAATCACGCTCATTTACAAAACAACAACATCGCGAAAAATAAAACTTCATCTTAGAAGGACATAGTCAAGTAATAACGACAGATTCATATATTTTTTTATCCATAGAAATAAAAGAAAATCAGTTACTATTTTTCTGTTTGAATGTTTAAAAATTAAATATGGGAAAACATTTCAATTCTTTACTCAGTTCAGTTGTCACTGAATAGCAGTAGTACAGAGCCCATAGGCGATAAAACTCACTTGTAGGGCGTAAAAAACTAGTTTTCTGATCATCGCAATAGTCCTGTATATATATAGAAACAGAGAGAGACAGGCAGATAGAAAAAGAGACAGCTAGAAAAAGAGACAGATAGAAAAAGAGACAGACAGACACAGAAAGAGACAGACAGACACAGAAAGAGAGAAAAAGAGAAAAATAAAAAGACAGACAGAAAAGAGAGAGAGAGACAGAGAGTGAGAGAAAGAGACTTAGAGAAAGAGTGAAAGATTATGAAAGACAGACAGAGAGTATGAGAGACAGAGAGAGACATTGAGAGTGAGAGAGGATGATAGACAGAGACAGAGAGAGGCAGAAAGACAGAAACGGAGACAAAGAGCGTTAGAGGGAGTTAGAGAGACAGGGAGAGGGACAGCGTGAGAGAGAGACTTTTCTTTTCATAATTTAATTGCTACGTAAAAAGTACAAATAATCCTGTGAAAGGTATTATAAAAAATAAAGCAATATAAGTAAATATATGCATAATAAGTTCCATAAAGATAACAATATATTATCCATTATTTACTATTAAAAATGAAACTTCGATTTTGAAGAGAAAACGTGATACACATTAAAAAATGTCTATACGAATTTATTTTTATAGCTATATTGTCTTAATTTTTATGTGTTTAAACTATCAACATTATTTATCATCAATAATTTTGATTGTATATGATTACATCTTAATTTTTGTTGCATTGTATCGCAAGTTTCCCGAGGCTGTCAAACTAAACAGCGCAGCTTAGAAATAAAGCCTGAGCTTTTGGTGAAACTCACGTTAGAAGAATAAAGGGAACAAAGAGTTTATAACGAGTAATAGCAATAACTGTCAAAAACTCACAGTATTTTATTTACTTATTAGCTTTGCTTGACGCAAAGTTACAATAAACTTGTGCCTAGCGATAATAAAAGGAAATACAATAACGAATGATTTGTGAGAAAGATTTACTATCTATAACAAATAGCCAAAAATTTGCTAATATTAAGTCTGACACAAGGGAAATAAGTGGAACACCAAGTTAGGGCTAAACTAAATAATTGGCTTTTGTGATGACAATGTTAAGCATCGTAGTACAGTACGAAACCTGAAGTATTTAATTTATTTAGATTAAGGATAAAATGGCTTCAGATGAATGAATATTTACGTTTTAAAGACGACATTCCTTCATCTGGTCTAATAGAGTGGTATTACAGAATTACAAAGAGCTAAGAAACACATGCCATATAACTTGAAGATTTCCAAAAGCAGCAAAAACTAAAATAGGTAGCACGTGTATCTGAAGAGAAGATCGTGATGTAATAAAGTTGTTAATTTGCCAGGCTACCAAAAACCTTTGAAAGAAAACTGCCATCAGTAATAGAACAACGATAACAGTTGATAACTTGAGAAAGCTTATTACTTAAACTCTTGTAATAAAATGTTTATATAAACCGAGAGTGACGCTAACTGTTTGATCAATGATCTTTCCCTGTATAGAAACGGAGAATTTTACTATTACCATTGTATAACTCCTTTTTACTATCGGATGGACTATGTATATTCGTTTTAAGAGACTAACATATTTCCATTAAATTTACAATGATGACAATGATACTTCGCTACTACTGGTACCATAAATAGCCTAACATTAGAAACCAATACTCTTGACATATCTTCTGCAACCCAAGTTTGGGTTAAACAAGAGGGTAAAATGGACTCTTTGGTATTGGGTGATAGCAAGTCCAGAACAACTCCGTGCTGAAAAATAATTGTGCTGAAGATAAAGGAAAAATCACCCACGTTGTAGCAATTCACAGATAAGGAAGATTTATCTGTGGAGAGCCATGATCGCCTAGATTCTGAAGGGATATGATATTCTAAAAAAAAAAACCCTAGCAGAATGTGCACGCAGCGCTGCGTTTATCAACGCGAGAAATGAAATCATGATTTCAAATTCCTGGAAAGTCTGTTAAGTACACTTGAGACAGTCATTAATCAAATTACTCTCGCCTCAGTTTATATATATATATATATATATATATATATATATATATATATATATATATATATATATATATATATATATGGATAACGATTTATAAATCTTATATAAATTTTTATATATCAAAAATTTTAAAGATGTATGACAAATAGGAAAACGTTTTTTGAAGTAAGTTCATATATATATATATATATATATATATATATATATATATATATATATATATATATATATATATATATATACATTTTTAAACATTTCACGTCAAGTAAGGCGACAATATTACTAGGACGTCGCAAGGTAACTGTAACAGCTGTAATTTGAACTGGAGTTATCGATTCCATTTTCCACAGAGCACTTACATTACTTGAAATCGTATTAACTTTCACTTTTAGTAACATGATAGTGTAACAATCACGTATTTTCTAAAATCAAAATTATAGGACGAGGTATTTGTTGGTATTTTGTTTTATTATTTATCTTATTTTTCCTTCTGGGGTAGTAGAGGACAATTTTCACAGATGCAGGAAAAGATCTGGAAGTTTCCGTCAGCTAAAGATCAAACTGGCATCCTTCCGAATTAATCAATTTACAGCCAAATTGATTTATTGCTTGCCTTTGCTGTATGTATGTAACATGAATACAAAAATCGAACCAAATGAATTAACCTTCGATCGATTTTGATTTCTTCCAAGAAGATTCTGCAAAGATTTATATCGCCACAATATCTTTGGCATTTTTTAAGGACAAGATTAACGTGTGCGTTGAAAGTTATCTGTTAATATTTGATTTTGAGCGCATATTAAATACTTTACAAATACTAAATCACAATGAATATATCTTTTGTTTTATTTCCATCTGATGGTTTATGAGTCTAACTCATACAGGAAATACAACAAAAAGAGAAACAGAATTGTAACACTTGCTAATACTATAGTGAACCAATACGTCCGTAGTTTGATATATTTATTAATTGAATGTTATTCTGAAATGTTCATAGTATAATAATCTATGTAACTAATAAAGAATGTTGAGTGCATTGTAACGAAAAGTTAAATAATTGGTGGGTAAAGTAATACCTTTTTTAACCTTAGGTTAAGGATTTACCTACCTCTAAATGTATTAAGTGCATTGGCAAGGAAAATAGTAAGAATAAAAATAAATATTTGTGTAAAAGAAATGCATTTCTTTTCATCGTTACGCTACTTATTGATTTATCTACAAAACATTTATTATGTTTATAAAATATTTATTATGTGTATAGAACATTTATGTGTATAGAACATTTATTATGTGTATAGAACAGATATTTAGAAGAATTAACGTTTGTAGATTTTAAGCTACAAGACTGATTAGTAAATTAGTTGATTTATTATTTTGATTCCCAATTCTTGACAGTGTAGACTTTAACGAATATCTTCGTGGTGCCATTTTAAACTGCTGTCTCCTTTTCGTTCCATCTATTACAATTTATCTGCGTACAGTTCATATTTTCTTGATTTCATTTCCTAAATTATAGTTTATAATTATAGGCTAAAAATATGGGAAAAAAGAAGACATTAGATTAAACTGATGCCAGAAGTATATGGTCTAATTAAACCTCAAACAAATGATGTCATAAATGTCAGTAGAGTAGACTGATATTAATATAAAAAGATGGCATTCAATTTGCTTCCAAAAGTTCATCAGAACAATTACCATTAAAATATTTATAAAAAAAAAAGTACAGGCAAACTACGTTACCGCTGTGTAAAAATGACTGAAGCCGAGATGCTAGGTCAGGACTGATAAAATTGCAGATTTTTCTTTGTATTTTATCAAGAATTCTAAATACATATCAGAAGCGCCAGACCAGGTGTGACTGCAATAGTCAATGCATTGACGGACGACAGACTGAACGGTTGAACTCTCTGCCTTCGGGCGGGGAGGTACCCGAACGAGGCTACGCCGAAGGGCGCAGGCTCCTTCGGGGAGGTTAAACCGGCCCTGAACCCGTTTATGCGGGTTCAAATGGGCTATTTTTTTGGCCGAGCCTAATGGCTCGGAAATGCCCACGTTAAAAAGGCCTTGTGCCACATGACGCCCTCGTGGGGGGACGACTAAATATAGTCAATGCATTGACGAATGGTAGACTTATATATGTGTACGATGTGAAACATCCTTAATAAATATATATATCCATTATAGAGGTAGTCTTGGAAACTATACTATAGTCTAAGTGGGTAGATCCTCATCAGGAATCTAAACTTTTATAGCCTCGTGCCAGATGATTAAGTTAATCTATAAACATTGGTGGCATTTGACTTAACGTCCCTCAAACTTCAAGGATAATCGCCTATTAAGATTACAGTAAAATTCAACAAACGAAATATTTAAGAGGAAAAAAAAGAGAAATTCGTGCCAATCAGTCATGCCCTAAAATTAAAATTATACTAGCTGTTATTACTTTGTTCTTAATATTTATAACCCCTGTTTGACTGCCTCATGTTTACAATAACTATACATTTCGATGTCATTGACATTTCTTATAACGAAACGAATTTAGATTAAAGTCAGAAATTCGATTGATTTTTAAAGAGGAAAATTTAACATATCTTTCTTTATAATTATTTTAGCCTTGTATCAGACTATGTTATGCTGGATGAATATGAATATCTCAGGGATAATAATATACTTCGTCGGTTTCTCATTCGACCACAACAACTGATTATCTCACAACACTTATATACAATCGTTTTCCAGCTATCCGAATATCGCTTCCTGAGAACAATATGTTGTTTCGTGCAGTACCAAATAATAATGAAAATAATTTTTATTGGTCATTGTCAAACTTGACAAAGAGAATAGCAGCTTTTTGCTGTTACTTTGGGAGCAGGTAAGTTACTTACGGAAGAATGACTTAAGTGCACTCACCCACACTAAACGCCATTAGCCTTCCTCGTGTGTCACCCACAAGACATTTGTCTGGATATCTGGAGATGGGACACAGCTTTGAAAAGAAGTATTTCCCAAGGGCATTACTGCGAACTGAACATTCAAAACAGCCGGAAATCGAACACAGCTGATTACCGTTTTCTGTGCCAATAACCGTTATGTCACTCCACACTTTCAGACAAAAGGATATCTTAATCAGTTTCCAGACCCCAGTCTTTTATAAATTTCTAGATACGACATTTTGCAACTGCAAAATTTGGTGAATCATCAAATTCTACTTTTAAATGCTACACAATGTGACGTTTTGTTTATTCGCAATCATGTGACAACTTTTATATCATTCACTGGGTAGAAAGCGTAATCATAAAAATAACCTTCCAAACTTCTTTCATACTCAAGTTAATCTGATGTGTATTCAAGACAATGAACTATATGACTTAGAAATTAATCGTAAGCTTTTAAAAGAAATTATGATTAAGGTAAAATCTACAAGCTTTGGGATTCATATATTGCTGTCATATATGATCTGGTTCTCCCGCTGTACGTCTCGAGGTCCTCGACAAAATCCAGTGACGAGTATGCAAGATGATAGGTCCTGATCTGACATCTACTCTACAATCGCTATCCCACACACGCGCTGTAGCCTCCCTCTGTCTCTTCTACAAGTATTTTTACTTTCCGACGAGCTACTTTCGCTGGTTCCCAAGCTACATGAATTTAAATGAGCTACCAGCTGTCATCTTGGTCCCACACTTTCACCGTCAAAACGGTTAAATATAACCGTCACTTCTACTCAAACAGCTTCTTCTCCCGCACTTCCCGTTTGTGAAACTCCCTTCCCCTTACTTGCTTCCCTGATGACTTTAATCTTCAAATATTCAGTCGGCACCTGACACCCTGATCTTGTTCCCCGCCCTTTTCTGTATCCTTTCCTCAAACACGCTTCTTTACTTCTCAATCCTCTGTAATCCTTGCGTGCTAGTGTCACTCGCGCATTGCTTGGGATGAATTGCCTTTTAAAAAATCTGTTTAGATTCTAAATACATTATGGCAATTTTAACTCCAGTATAATTTGATATTTTAGTATTTGCTGTCTCATTTTATATGAAATGTCTATTATGACCCAAGGCTTTTTTACAGATTTAACAAACTCTATGATATCATAAGTTAAATGAACAATTAGTAAGAAAATAATTTGAAAATCATTTCTACAGTAAAATAATTTCCAATAAAAGTCTAGAATAAAATTAGTATTATTTGCTATCGCAAACTTATTTGTAACTCATTTCTACATGAAAATAATTTCCAATGAATTTCTACGAATATTTTAATATTTTACTGTGCCATTATATATGTAATTATTACAGGGACGGTGGAGTAAAGGATAGAGGCTCGGATTGAGAAATCGGACAGCTGTGTTCGAATCCCATTACATTCTCTTACGTGCTAATAAGCTTGGGAAAGGTATGAATCCTCTTCTTCTCCCACTAGCTATGGATAAATAGCAGGACAGGTCGGGATCTATAGCCTTGAATGGCAACTGGTCTACCGCAGAAAGAAATGGCAACCTACTGTGAGGAAAAATCTGCCTCGTCAGTCATGTATCGAAATATACATGATCGTTTAAATGTGTATCACCCATGGCACATAATTGATTAATTATAGGGATTGAAAGTTTTGATATATTCTTCGTTAACTCCTGTGATATTATGTGTTACTGTCCTCATTTCCATAAATATTGTAGTGAATACTGTATGTGTTGGTCTGCCGGCCTGCAGTTGGAAATTCGTTTTCAACTGGGCTGGTTAAGTTTTCTACCCTCGGGCAGAGAGCATCCTCGGACGAGGCTATATCGAAGGGCAGAGTCTCGTCTCGGGAAACACTTACCCGACCCCGTTTTATACGGGGTCTACGGGAAATTTTTGGCCGAGCCTATTGGCTTGGATACCCCACATTAAATTCGGCCTTGTGCCACATCTGACTGCGTGTGGCAGTTGGTAGATATTCTTTGCGGTCTGCAGTTGGCGATTCATTTGGAATTCACTTGACTTTCTTCTAGCAGTTGACTACTTCTTCGACGCGCCGCTGGCGAATCTTAAATGTGTTGTTCTTGTCCTAAGTATTATCCTTCATTACCAACTTTCGTATGATTATTCTATCCTGTAACCTTCCTTAGGTTACAACAGTTATATAAAATGATATTAAATAATTTGCAGTACATTTACACATTTGTAATATATATATAGTTTAAGCCTTTTTCTATATGAAATTTTTAGAATAATTGTTTTACATTTCTTTCATCAATCATATTCGTGACAACCAACTCCTGGTAAATAAGTTGCAATGTTTTCTATATTAAAATTATTTCTAATATATAGTAAAATGATTTCCGATTAATTTCTATACATACTCTTTGTACTGACTGTTTTACACTGTATGAGTGAATAGAAATTTTAGATTTTTTTCAACAATCCTTTCCATGACTCGGTGAAGTTCTAGTAAATAAATAATTAATATGAAACACTTTATGCTATGCTATTCTGCCATTATTTCTCCGCCGGCTGATATCAATGAAAGTTTTAATACATTTGTTTAATAAATTTTATAGATCAAATATCATTTTAATAATTAATCAATTGCATTTATTCTTCTACGAAACGGATAATTTAATGGGTAAATATATTTCCATGCAGTAAATTATTATATAATTTTTATAAAACCATCGAGATTTCAAAGCGTTGTCATTCTATAGGAAATTATTTATTCATACATCGATATAATATGTCATGTTCTGGAAATCTAACGCAAATTTTACTTTGAGATTTTCTATAAGCAATTATCTGTTCATATATCGATATGTCATACTCTGGAAAAATTTAACGCAATTTTGGCTGTGAATTTTTTCTATAAGAAATTATTTATTCAAACATCGATATACGTCATATTCTGGAAAATTTGATAATAATTATGCAAAATCTATTTTTTTCTGTCGGCTTTGAAGAAAGAATTTACTATAAAAACGTTATTTTTAATCTACAAAATAGATTCCCTATGAGTAGATAAATAATATATATATATATATATATATATATCCAAGCATATGATTGGTGTATACGGGATAAATTCCAATAACCAACAATTACTATTCTTAAAAGAGTGCTCAATACAGAGTAGAGCGAATATAATTATTTATTTAAAAAATATAAATCTACAACAGAATCATCACTTGATAAGACACTAGAAGTATTGAAACAAAATGGCTATTTTTGTAGTGATTTTATAACATATTTATGTTATAATTATTAAATAAATAATTATATATATATATATATTAAATTATATATATATTAAATTATATATATAAAATATATATATATATATTAGATTATATATTAAATTATATATATATATATATTAAATTATATATATATATAAATATATATATATATATATATATATTTAGATTATATATATTAAATTATATATATATATATTAAATTATATATATATATAAATATATATATATTAGATTATATATATATTAAATTATATATATATATATATATAAATATATATATATATTAAATTATATATATATAAATATATATATATATATATTAGATTATATATATATTAAATTATATATATATATATATAAATATATACCGTCATCCACAGACAGACTGATTCGCTGTTTCACAGCTCATCAGTGTGGCTAGACATCCGGTTGCCTCTAGCTAGGATCGAATTTATTAAATTTATATATATATATATTATTAAATTTATATATATATATATATATTATTAAATTTATATATATATATATTATTAAATTATATATATATATATTAATAGTTGTATTCATATTTTGAAAGGCTTTTCACGACACATTGACTAACGTATTTCTTTGAGGAAACAACTTCCAATCTTAACCTGTTCAATTCTAAGCATAACAGTTACCTTCCCGATGTATCCTCATAAACATATACTCTGTAATCCTCTGTCTCGAGTGTTCATCCGCTTTCTTTTCCGTGGCTCTTCGACAATATTACCAGTGCTCCGATAAAAAACTGGCACGACTGAAACACTCACGATCCACTACTTTTCGAATCTTTACTATAGTCGAATTTTTTTATTCACTTTCATATTTACTCTGAAAATCCACTGACATCTTTTCGTCTTTTAGGCTGTCAAATTTTAATATTATCATTACTATTATTATTATTATTATTATTATTATTATTATTATTATTGTTATCATTTTCTTTGATTTCTGGCGTTTACACATTTCTTTCCGGGTCCCGCCCAGGGACCTAAGTTTAGAAATGGCGTCATGACACTTTCCACTGACAAAAAAAAAAAAAAAAAATTACATAGATAAAACCCTTCGTAAGGTGTGGGCTGTACTTGTGAGAACAATTTTTTGTATCTCCTTGAGGCATGGACTTCCAGGAATCCCTTCAATTAGTCTACTGCAATCTTTTCCAACCAGTCCTAGGGCTCCAACTACAACAGGGATTGTTGATGTTCCCATATGCCACATTTTCGAGATTTCTATTTCAAGGTCCTTGTACTTTGACAACTTTTTGAATATCTTCAAAGATACATTGCAGTCAGCAGGGACTGCCATATCAATAAGGAGGCACCGTTTTTGTTTGTGGTCTTTAATAACAATATCTGGCCGGTTGGCTTTGATTGTTCTGTCAGTGTGTATTGTGTAGTCCCATAGAATTGTAACAGGTCCTATCTCCGTAACCGGGTCTGGGTGGTGTTCATACCAGTTTCTTTCAGTTTCCTTCCCGTAGAAGTTGCAGATTTTCCAGTGCAGATATTGGCCCACTCTGTCATGTCGGGTTTTATATTCAGTGGGTGCCAACACCGTACAACCTGATACAAGATGATCAATCGTTTCTGGATATTTATCACAGAATCTGCATTTTGGGCTGACACAATATTTTAGTATATGTGCTTGATAATTCCTAGTTAGCAAGCATTGGTCCTGCGCAGCAAGGATAAAACCTTCAGATAACTACTGGAATTACAGTCTATAATTTTTCGGCTCCCAGACATGGTCGAGATACTTATCTATCATTTTACTTTGTTTGAGGATTACTATGTGCTCTACTGGAGCAACAAAATTTACTGCCATGTTCTCTTCTTATTTATGACGACGATATCTGGCCTTTCGGCTTGGATTGACATATCCAACCGAACCTCAAAAACCCGGAGTATTTTTAATGGTTCATATTTTAGGTCAGACTCTGGTATGTTTATATACTATTTCTCAGTTCACACTAGATCACCTATCCTAATAATTCATGCCTATCCCTGCATTCTTTCTTGACCAACTTTCTACATGTTATTATTATTATTATTATTATTATTATTGTCATCATCATCATCATTCGATTTCTGCTATGGACACACTACCTACCAAGTCTGCGGAAAGACCTAAGGCAGGTCGTGGTGTGTTGTTATGGCCACATTTCATGTTAATTTTTTTTTTTTTTTTTTTCTCCGATGAAGTTGCTAGCGTTACATAGACAAAGTTCTCCTTAGTGTGTGTGCTGTACTTAATAAGACAATTTTCTGTATGTCTCTTAAGCTGGGGTTTCCAGGGATTCTTTCAATGTGTTGTTTTGTTCCATTTTTTATAATTCCAAGTGCACCTATTACCACTGGTATTATTCTTGTTTTCAATTTCCACATTTTTTCTATTTATTATTATTATTATTATTATTATTATTATTATTATTATTATTATTATTTGTGTATGTTATGTTTCCTGCTTTATATCCTGTAGAGCAGGGTCCAAACTATTGTCCTTAGGTCCTATAGAAGAATTTTCGTTTAACTGATAGCACTTTTCTTAGTATATGGGATGTTCCTAGTAGGGGCAATCTTCTGGGCAACTTGTATGTTGATGTTACACTATTAGTAAAATTGTCCATTCCTTTTCTCACGAGACCCAGAGCTCAGATTACCATTGGTACAGTCTCAGTCTTCATTCCCCACATCCTGTTAATCTCGATCTCTAGGCCGTTGTATGTAGACAATTTCTCGATATTTTTTATGCTCTCAGATGGTACTGCTATGTCAATAAGCATACACTTCCTGAATTTCTTGTCTTTTATGATAATATCAGGTCTGTTGGCTTTTATTTCTCTGGCAGTTTGAATTGGCGTGTCCATTACTATTGGTACAGTCTCTGTCTTCATTCCTCACACCCTGCTAATCTCGATTATTATTATTATTATTATTATTATTATTATTATTATTATTATTTCTTTTGATTTATTGTTGTATACTCATTTCCTTCTGTTGTGACCAAATAATTGGTTACGAAATAACAAGACAAGTGGTTGCAGATAAATAGTGTATTGAACAGTAAATACAACAGAAGTGAGTTACACAACTTGGGAGTGTGTGTCGGTTGACCAGCGTTCAGTCTATATCACTGTTCCCACGAGGCTTACTTTTCCTACTATTTTTATAGTAAGTAGAAGAGTCCATAATAGACTCATTAGAGGGAAGACACGACAACACCTTCCGGGTCCCAAATAGAGATCTAGAAATGGCATCGTGACTATTTTCTCTTCACATTGGTGTAAAAAATAACAGTAAAAAGAAGATCGCACAAATTTCACATATATAATATATATCCCTTCGTAGTGCTGTGCTTCTGTGAACATTTTTTGGGGATTTCATTAAGTCATGGGCTACCAGGAATCACTTCAATGAGTTTATCCAACCAAACTCTGAATCCCAACCACAACTTGAATTATTGATATCGTCATGTGACACATTTTTGAGATTTCTATTTCAAGATCCTTGTATTTTGGTAGTTTTCTCAAGATCTTCAACGGTACAATAGAGTTTACAGAAACTGCGATATCAATAAAAAAGCACATTTTCTTTTGTGGTCTTTAATGACTATTTCTGTTTATTATTATTATTATTATTATTATTATTATTATTATTATTATATACAAAATAAATTATTATATATATATATATATATATATATATATATATATATATATATTGTTTTACGTTAATGTTTCAAGTGCGTTCCCATATTACGTGTGCATCATAAAAGATTAGAACGATATAATATAACAAGCCAATAAAATCATGTAGAAGTAGCCTTATCATTCCAAGCTGAAATTTATCATACATAAAAAAAACTCCTTGATATCAATAAAATACGCTAATTTTCACGTCAGATTAATTAGACCAGCGTGCCAATTATGTTACTTAAGATAATTTGTTATTTCGTCTACAGAATAATAATAATAATAATAATAATAATAATAATAATAATAATAATAATAATAATAATAATAATAATGTTACAAAATAGAGAATATTAACGTAAGACTATATTTCATTTTAGACGCTCACTTTGATAACAAAGCTAGAGAGGATGGCCTTTGGCGAGGGAGTGAAATAACAGGAGATCTTCAAGGGAAGTAATTTTGGCTCAATCAAGCGTTTCAGTCGTAATTTTTTGCACTCTGGGGGTTACTGCGCCTGCGGCTGTCCCTGCTGTTTTGCGTGTTACGTCATTAATTTTTTGCAGTCTGTACTTGGTTCGAGTATCAGATTCCGTATCTATGTTTATGCTTTTGAAATATGATGGGAGAAACTAACAATGGTTTGATAAATGCA
>CAHIKZ030004749.1:115000-117500 GCA_903632075.3 Acanthosepion pharaonis | reverse complement strand
ACTTAAGAAAGAGGAAGATGTTCCATGTTGGAACTGTGACAAACAAAATCCATTTTTTTTTTAAAATTGGAACTGTGATTCGAACTGAGATGGTCCAGAAACCAGTTAGATTTCTGAGAAATGTTTTCTTGATGTAGCAAGATGAAGAAATGACGAAATACATGATCATCTTTTATAACTTGATCTTTAAATTACTGCATAAGTAAGAGATGATGAAAAGAATAATGATAATAATATCACCACAAGCCTGGGAAGTTGATGAAAAACGACTAATTAAAATCTTGTGAGATTTTAAAATCCAAGCAGACCGTACCCTTTACGCCACCAAACCAAACATCACTGTAATTGACAAAAGACATGAAAATGTCTCCTTGTTGACGTGGCTGCTCCAGGTGATCAAATTCAAACAAATTGACAAGCTTAAGAAATAGATCGGCGTCTGATTGTGGTAGGTTCAGATTATTATTGGCCCAGCCATTATTGGGGCTCTATACTACCGAACTTAGAAACCCACATTAAAGAAATAAGACTAATGTATAGTACGCCATCGCTTCAGAAGTCTCTTTTTCTTGGTAGAGCAAACATTCTGCGAGAATTGTAGTCTGTCTGATGTCATACAACTTGGATAGCACCCATAATGCAAGAATCCCCGGTTAAAAACGACAACAGTACAAAAGATAATAATAAAAACAGAATGTGCCTTCTTATTGATACTGCAGTCGCTGTAGTTTGTAATGTATCTTTGAAGATACAAGAACCTTTAAACTGAAATCTCAAAAATGCAGCACGTGAAGACATCAACAATTTCAGTTGTAGTTGGAGCCATCGGGTTGATTTAAAAAGAAGGTTCCGATAGACCCATTCAAGGGATCTCTGATAGCACAAGTCTTAAATAAATACAAAAAGCTGTACTCACAAGAACAGCTCATAACTTACGAAGGGCTTTATCTATGTAAAATATTTGTGATCTTAGTCATTTTTTTTTATTATTTTGTTTTGTTTTGTTTTTTTCAAAAAGTTTTCAATGGAAAATGCCATGGTGCCATTTCTGAACTTAGGTCTCTGTTTGGGATTCGGAAAGAAATATTTATACACCAGAAATCAAAAGAAATCAAAGGTAGTGTATTGTGAAGGAAAGTTTAGTTAAAATTCTGAAGAAGACTAGAAGATAGGAAAGAAGTCGGAATCATCCAATGGACGACATTTTTAAAAACTACCATATGCAGAAGTCTTATTATCACTTATTCTCTAGTGTAAATGACCAGTTTTGACTGCCATTAACATTCAGTGGGTAATTAATGATGACAATAATAATAATAATAATAATAATAATAATAATAATAATAATATCTTGGGTTTTGAAATTGTAATATTCAGTTTAAAACGGGTCACCTCACCATCTAAACCAGAATACACGTAGTTATCGTAAACAAAGAAAACTATCAAATGATATCCAACAGATTTTAGAGTGAAAATAAAAGCAAAGTAAAAGCAATCTACTTCGGCTGAGAAGTGAAAATAAAATGATGAAATATGATGAAATATGATGATTACGAAAGCACTCATGATTATTGAATTGTTTGGAACTGTTAAGAAGATACTTTCAAAACTACCGGAATAATTAATAACCTGAGGAAGAATTGGAACGACCCAAACATCAGCATTTCGGAAATACATCAAGAATATGAAAGTAGAATGTTAGAGTATGAAAGAGACTTGAGAACATTGATCCCCATTGAAAGACACGACATATAATATGGAATTTCATAGCCGCTATAATTATAAATCACATATCAAACACCGTCATCTATACTACCAGAGAACCTTCTTATTTTTATTCTAATAATAATAATTATCTCAGTTCTCATACTGTTTACTCCACTACTGAAATTGTCCACTATATACTTGTCCTCTTTACTTTATAAAGTGAACATTTTGGGACTATTGATCATTTCGCATCTCTTTATCTAACATAAGACTTGGCAGTATATTTGCTAGATACTTCCCTATTACAGTGAACCTCGTGCTGAAAAAAGGCATGAGCACCATCCTAAACCAAGAGTAGAAAGTCTGTAATCTATATTTTTCACCAACATATATATCTATATACAAATATACATCTATATTTTCACCCACATATACAATTTTTTTTTTATTGTAAGAGTAATGTTGTATATAAAAATATATATTTATTATACAACAGCCTGTTTTCAATCAGCAGCACAACACTCGTATCCTAATAATGCAATTGTATTTATTTTACACAACAAATATTTATTCAACAGGTTTTATTTTCTTTTCACTGAACATAGTGCTTCTTCATAGTTTGAAACTTATGCAGTTAAAATTAACGATCAGACTTAGACTTAAAAACTGTGTGCATGTATGCACTTATTGATTTATTTTACGTATTAAACAGAAAATCTTGCAAAATAAAGTGGATATAAGTAATATTGGCGTACCTAAAGGCAAAATATATACTTTGTTTGACTAATCATCA
>CAHIKZ030004749.1:95000-110000 GCA_903632075.3 Acanthosepion pharaonis | reverse complement strand
AGATCAACGATGAAGTTTAATCTGAAAGGCCTTCAATGGATTCAAGTCTTGTAGTAATTAATCATGTTCATGAGCTAATTTTTTTCCATATACGATAAGACCTTTGGTTTTATAATTCACTAGTCATTAGGTACGTAGAAGCTTTCTGATAAAGGGATCAAAAAATATTTTAAAGATATTGAGTGGAAACCTTCAAAATGATTTTGCAGTTTTTGGGGTTTTTTTTTTTTTAGCAAACTAGTGATAATATTTTGGAAACGAATTTTCTGTGCCGATGAAACATGATTACATCACCATAATACGGATAACGAGTCCATGTTCTTACGGCACTCTGGTTCTAAAAGTTGGAAGAAATTCAAGACACTAAATTTAGAGGGAATTGGCATTTTTTTTCATATGAGAAAAGAACTAAATGTTTTTATACTAATCTAACTTTGCAAAAATTGACTCAGGTTTCATTTGAAATCAGCAGTTTTAAAATCCAGTGTAAGAGGCAATGAAAGAAAAAACGGCAAATAAATCTGCTGAAAAAATTTCTTTTTACGGTACAATGAATCTGCACACAGAGATAGCAAGACGATGGATGTTTTGAAGAATTTCGGTTTGTCGAGACATTATTATCCATACTCATTAGATTTTTATTTAATCCAAAACATTTAAAGGCCGCTGAAAAGTAATATATTTGCTATCACCTCAGAAACTCGAGAGGAGTTGTGTGCATTTATAACTGAAATTTTTCCCATATCGGTTTCGCCCTAAGCAAGGCAATATAGCCACTAGCACGCAGGGGGTTACAGGGTGTGAAAGAATTAGGAACAGAAACATTATTAATGAGGAGAAAGAGAATAGAGCAATCAGGAAGACAGTAGATAGCGATTGACATTGCATTTAAGTTTTTGCAGAATAAAATTCAATGGAGAGCATGGAACCAGGAGGGAGTTCCACAAGCGAGAAGTGTGAGATCAGAATGATCAGAACTGTTAACATAGATGTTACGGCCACATATATCCAGCTCAACTCTCGCCGCCAGTCAATTATTGCACTTAAATTCATACAGTCTAGGTTGCTACCTAGACTTGGCGAAGAGCTCATCCGAACAATTATCATGAAAGTATTTATTTAAAAAAATGGCACAAAGAAGCAAATTTACGTCGATGAGCATATGACTGAAGCCGTGTCGCCAGATCAGCACCAGTAATATTGCTGTTCCTTCTTTGGATTATATAAAGGAGCTCCAGGTAAATTGCAGTGGCACCCAACAATATATGGCAACAATATTATAAGTATTGACAAATGGTAGACGTATAGATATGCAGGATAGATTCCAGAGAGAAAAATTGTCTTGTCCGACACAGTGAACTTATTTTCTTAGCAGCTGACCTATCAATGGATGCTGGGAACTGAGCCCGAGAAGACGCAATATCAATTGATAATTAGTAATTAAATAATATCAAATTAAAATATCAAATTAAAATTAAATAAATAATATCAATTGATAGGGAAAATTACAAAGGCATTAATCCAAAGAAAGGTCAATATAAGTAAAAGAGCAATATAATATTAAGTACATATGATCCTTAAAAATCCATCCGGTTATAATTTATTTCATGAATTTTTAAACAAAGACCAATCTGAAGAGATGAATGTAAAAGTTCATGAAATAGATTATAACCGAATGAATTTTAACAATTCTGTACTCATTATCTATCTATCTATCTATCTATCTATCTACACACACACGCATATATATATATATATATATATATATATATATATATATATATATATATATATATATATGTGTGTGTATATATATATATATATATATATATATATATATATATATATATATTGAACAATAAATATATTAAAAATTAAAAACTTCTGACACACTGGGTTGTATATTAATATTCTTTCGTTTTTTTATTATTTCATTTAGATTCCTCGACTAGTTTCGGCCAACATGGCCATGGTAGCAGTGAATTACAGAAATGAATGTCTTGATGGAGAAAATGAACATTTGTCTGTAGTTTATATATATATATATATATATATATATATATATATATATATATATATATGCATGTATATATATATATATATATATATATATATATATATATATAATATTTACATTGAGCACTGTTTTGTAAAAATAAAAGAATATCAATAAGAACACCGGATTATATATCTTTGCTGTTCTTTCTTTATATATATATATATATATATATATATATATATATATATATATATATATATATATATATATATATATATACAGTGTAGATATCTATGACAGAATGTTATTTAGATGGCCAGTATTGAATTTAGCTTCATTTTTAATTTCTTTTTCAATTTTCTTTGAAAGTTTTAAGGAACTTGAGAAATGATTTGTCGAAAATGTTCAGTTATGTGATGAATATTTGGAATAGCATATATGTTTCATGGCTCTAAGCCATACTCTTCTCAGTCGGACTGATAACATTTCAACATCCTTTCATGCAAATAACGTGTGAAAGCGCCAAAAGAAAATCGTGGACACTATACGCTGGATATTATAACTTTTAAAAATGCCGATTTCAAATGAAACATGAGTGCATTTTTGGAAAGTAAAACAATAATGAACAAACATACGCAAGTTTGGTTATTGCTTCTTTGGACTGTTACCTTTTATAAAATCTGATTTTGCTCTAAGGAGATTTAAGAAAATTACGGCAACACTGTATGAATAGTGTATTTATACAAAATACGTGTCATGTCCACACAGATTATCTGCATATGTATGTGTATATGTGTCAGCTGACAAAATGGAAAAAAAAACTCATGAGTAAAAGTCTTCGTCACTAACGGGAACTTCTTCAGATTAATAATGGTCTTATCAAAGGAATGTGTCGTTTACACACACAGACACATCGACAATTGAAACCATTAACATAGGCCTTTCAAGTTTGATACAGGAAATGAAAAAGTTACATCGTAACCTTGGCAGAATCGCCAACCTCAGATAACTGTAATTCCGTTATAATTAATGACTTGATTTGATTTGAATAATAATTTGTTTTTATGAGAGAGGGACCCAATCAAAAAGATTTTTATTCAAAAATATTCCATACGATTGATGGCATTTTCTCAAGACGGAGTACCAGTGTGTCATGTAATTGTACTTTTTAATCCATACGATTGATTATATTTGCACAAGAAGGAGTACAAGAATGTCATGTAATTGTATTTTTAATTCCATTCGATTGATGACATTTTCCCAAAAAGAAGTACAAGAGTGTCATTCAAGTGTACTTTTTACTTCATAAGATTGACGATATTTCACAAGACGGAGTACAAGAGTGTTATGTAATTATACTTTTTAATCCATACGATAGATGACATTTACCCAAGAAGGAGTACAAGAGTGTCATGTAATTATACTTTTTACTTCATACGATTGATGACTTTTTCCCAAGGTGTACAAGAGTGTCATGCAATTGTACTTTTTACTCCATACGATTGATGACATTTCTCAAGATGGAGTACAAGCGTGTCATGGAATTGTATATTTTACTCCATATGATTGATTACATTTTCTCAAGAATGGATTACAAGACAATCATGTAATTAATCATTGGCGTCTTGCATGTTTTGATTTTACAATCTCAATGGTTTTCAATACTATCCAATTGGGAATTCTGGGATCTTATTCCTACATTCCCATCTAGCAATGTGTCTCATGACCAAAATCGCTTTTTACGACAATCCCGGGTAGGTGGTTACGAATTTCATGTACAGGTAACTTTTGTATTGTTGTTATCAAAGATTAGGATCATATACAGCATATTATTTCGTACGACTGCATAAATTCAGCATTATTTTCTTATGTTATTAAAGACGTAAAGACGTTGAGCAATTCATACTAGAAACTTTTCAGCAATGAATGTACATATTTGTATGCATTAGTTATATGTTTATTAATATTGAATTAAGTTCGGTGTAAGGCTATATTAACTATATTAACACGGCACTCAGTCGTGATTAGCTGCGAGAAACTTTCTCGCCATCCGTCTTAAACAAGCATGCTATTCTTGCACAATGCTAAAGGAGAAGTATAGTTTTTGTTGTTTGAGATTGGTATATAACCAAACTGTCTACTATTCAATGTATCATGAAAATAAGTTTCAATCACTGTTATCGCTCTTTCCATTATTGATAGCGATTTCTTTCCAAAACTTTTAGTTAAAGTAGTGTAGAATGTCAAACTTGTATGTAATTATTTTCTCTTTCATTTACATGTTATATCCATTTTAGCTATTGTTGTTTTTGAAAGTCTTCAAGTGGTGTGGTTTATATTATTTGGTGCATTTCTTTGTTTTTGATTCTGTAGCTCCAGTCCACAAGGTTCAAAGAGGTATAATCTTCGTACAGGCTTCAATCGCTCAATGTCAGTTTTAACTTTTGATCTCAGAAGGCAGTTCTATACAGTATTTCTGAATGGGTTTGATGCCATGTATGACATCCATGTGAAAGTTTCGATCTAACGAAGTTAATTAAGAATATTACCAGTGTTCTCAGGTTAATGTTTTGACTTTGTAACTATTTGTAGTGTTGCAGGAGCTATGCCTATGACAGCCTAATCTATGTTCAGTTTCCTGATATTCTTTACTATATTTATTATAACTTATTCATATACCGAGTTATTTGAAGTGCTTAGTCTTGACGTCTTAGTCTTCCACGTCTTGAATTTTATGAATATACGATATCTTAGGTTTTATTATTCAAGTCAATTTTTTCCACAATAAAAGTGATTAAATATGTACTTTAGTTATTAATATCTGTTTTTATTGCATATGTATTTTATTAGCTATTATTTTATTAGACATATTTTTTATTAGATATATATTTTACTAGACATATATTTATTAGATATTTAGTGTATTAAAGTGAGGTTTGTATTTTAATAGATGATTGTAAATATGCCCGATCAGTTAGAACATTAACATTCTTACCATGAGATCTGGATTTGAATCACACTATAATCAGTTACGGAAAACCATATAGACAAAACTATTTGAAAGTTATTAATGCATTTCATTGTGACCGATCAACTACTCAACACACCAGATTATGTGCTCCCTCTCCTTGAATCTGTAACTAACTTCTGTTCAGTATATATGAAGTTTAAACGACAGATTGGCTGTGGCAGTTCAAGATGTACACATATGATTGAGATGACGTCAACAATAGGATTAACTATTCCTTCGGAAACGGATATTCATGAAAAGGATTTATATATATATATATATATATATATATATATATATATATATATATATATATATATATATATATCAATATAAAATATAGGATTTATTGGCTGATATCATATTCAGAACCCCAACTCCAGAGTTTGGGAGGCAATTTTTTTTTCTAATCGTTCGGTCCACTCGTCGGGATGAATAGGGATCAAATAGAGATCAAATATGGGTTAGGGTTAGGGTTAGGGTTAGGATTAATGACAGCGGTTAAAAATTATCGTGTAACATCGCTTTAGTTCAATGAAGTCCTGAAATAAAGAACTGCGTCACACGAAATCTTTTTTTACTTATGTTTCAGTTTTAATTTCAGATATATGCATGTTGTTATAGATCGCAACTAAGATAACTCAAAAGAGAAACAAGATATTTTTAAATTACTGTATGATGAAAACACAACGTTAAATAGTGGGAAATATTTTTGTTATTACAAAAAAGAGATTGAAAACTTTGGCGAGAACAGAAAAAAAAAACAACTTTAATAATGTCGCAAAAAGAGGTAATTCACAAGAAAATTGAGTTGACTGTTAAGAAAATATTTAAGAAGGCTTTTGTTGCGAATGTAAAAAAAAAGATGCAAGATATTAAGAATATTGGATAAAGATATAAATCGACCAAACTACCACCTTTAAGCAACAATCACAAAGAGAAGCGTGTAAGTTGGGCGAAGAAATACATGAAAACTGATGTCTTAAAAAGAATTTTAGTGACTAACTGTTGATAATACTATAGGTTGGATCCTGCATGAAGAAGAAACTCAGAAGACAACACTAGGCAGGCAAAATTGTAGGCAGTAAAATTTTTAAAATTGGTCGATTTTTTCAAGATAAATCCAGAAATATTTTTCGAATTTCTTAGGCAAATGTTATGAGGATCTTACCCATAATAATAATAATGGACTATTCTATACTTAATAAATACTGCGTCCCCGGAGTAGGCAAGGGGTCAATAGTTCAAGTCGAGTCAAGAGTCGAGTCAAGAGTCGAGTCAAGAGTCGAGTCAGAGGCAGTCCGAAACAGAGTCGCGTTCAGAAAATTACTGCAAGACATGGGAATAGTGTTACTGCTCGAGACTACATTGTTCTCTCTACTAAACCTGATTGTTCATACTAACACTTCTACTTCTCTGTATATATTCCTGTTTGTAATATATGTGTTATTCCATACCTGTGTTCCAGTTCTTCTTTATTGGTTCTACCTTGGACTATCACCGTGGTACAAGGAACCGGACCATAACAAGATATTTTTATTTGATGCTGGTCCCAACCAAAAAAGCCTTAAATTAAAGAGTATATTAATACAAAGCAATAATCCTTTTGATTTCAAAGCTTCATGTAACCGTAAATTCTATTCTATCAGTTTCTTTTCTCGATCTCCTCGCCTCTTTAACTCTCTTCCTATTCCTTGCTTTCTTGCCACTTACAATCTTCAAACATTTAAATGCAATGTCAATCGTCATCTTCTGTCTTCTTGAAACCGCTGAATTTATTGTCCTTTCTACACTTCGACTCAGTAAAGTATTCTCATTCTCTTCCAATCCCAGTAGCCTCTAATGTATTAGTAGTACTAACGCTTTGCTTGGAGTGAAATGATTTAAAAAAAAGTCTTTATGTTTTTAGTTAAGTCATGAAGGCAGGTACATAAAATGTGTGTTTACCATTTCATTTATATAACACCTAGTGGCAGCTTCATCGAATTTTCATAATGACTACAGATTTCATTACAAACATTCAACAACGAAGTAAATCTTGGAAGAAAATAGGTTTTCTATTTCCACTAGATTCCTTATACCAGATTCCTTATACAATATACATATATATATAAATATATTTATAAGCTTATTGAGGTGTGTGTGTGTGTGTGTGTGTGTGTGTGTGTGTGTGTGTGTGTGTGTGTGTGTGCATATACACAACACATAAACAAGCTTTAAACATAAAGATCAATCATTATCCTTGGCTGAAAAATCTTAATGATAAGCAATAAATCAACTTGGACTTGGGCCGCTTGCTTATCAGCTATCTTGAATTACTAACGAACTCATTTGCAGTAGTTTCATAACTGTACGAATCCTTACCCACATAAAATTTGTCGTCTTCACCCACAGGCAAAAAAAAAAAAAAAAGAAAGAAGTATAATAAAAAGGCGAAATGTTCATCACATTCCTAACTCTTCAAATATCGATATTACTCATACGTGTTTTGTAGACACATATTTGTTGAGAAAAGATTTTATCAATTTCCAACTTTAAAAACAAAAACAGCTGAGACTGTTCAGTAGCTGCGATAGTTTGAGACACAGGGAAGCATGGATTTCAAATACTATTTCTAAAGCAGGCAGACCTTCTTCACTTGAAAGATTGGCGCAGTATGATCTTGCAATTAGTTTTCCATTTTCTCAGCTCACTGGGCTCAGCTAAACACACACACGCGCACACACACACACACACACATATATAGATAGATAGATAGATAGATAGATAGATAGATAGATAGATATATGGAATGAACTGGAGAAATAGATATGAACAAAGATAGATAGATAGATAGATACATAGATAGATAGATAGATAGATAGATAGATAGATAGATAGATAGATAGATAGATAGATATGAAGGAACAAACTAAGATAAATAGTTACATAGGAATAAACTGAGATAAATAGATACATAGGAACAAATGGAGATGGGAAGATGAAGAGACTGAGATAGATAGATAGATAGATAGATAGATAGATAGATAGATAGATAGATAGATAGATATGAACAAACTGAGAAATAGATATGAACAGAGATAGATAGATAGATAGATAGATAGATAGATAGATAGATAGATAGATAGATAGATAGATTGATATGAAGGAACAAACTAAGATAAATAGTTACATAGGAATAAACTGAGATAAATAGATACATAGGAACAAATGGAGATAGGAAGATGAAGAGACTGAGATAGATAGATAGATAGATAGATAGATAGATAGATAGATAGATAGATAGATAGATAGGTGTATGCGTGTGTGCTCAGCTGAGAAAATGAAAAACTAATTCTTGCAAGATCTTATTGCGCCAATCTTTCTAGAGAGGAAGTTCTGTCTGTGTCTCTCTCACTCTCTTTACATATTGCACACATTGTGACAGAAATCACCGTTTGCTTCATTTCTTGACTGCAATGCAGTCTTTAGTTATCTCAATACAAAACAAGTGCTCCCTTCGGATCCTATTATGCAAATTAATTTTTTAGTGTTCAAATTAACCATCATTCTATTAGACAGAAGAAGATTTTGTATAATACGTCTATATAAATTTATAGTATTTATATACTATGTTCTTAAATAGCCTCGTTAGATGGAGACTTTCATATGAGTGTTATGCATGGCACGAAACTCGTTCAATGGTTAAAATGGCTTTGAGAGAATGAAGTCGGTAGGTCTTAGCGAGGACCCTCCTTTTAGAATGACGCTACAAAATTATAAAGAAAGAGCAGAAACCACATCACTTAGGGATTGTGTATAGCAAATGTAACACGAAGAGAATATCATGACGTAATCAAGAAGTTGAAGATTCGCACAACAAACCAAAGGTTACTAAGGAAACATAATACCAATTCCAGAAAGTACATTAACGACTACAGAAATTGGAAAACCTATTTTCCTGAAAAAATTATTCAAGAGAAAGATTTTATAAATTTTATCCTACAGTAACACTGACTGCTAGACAAATGAATTCAGAATATTTCCTTATAAGGAAACGGCTATTATTACTATATCATAAACATTTTTCTATCTCCCCCATTAACGACACCACGCGGTTATAGATGTCATTTGCCAATCAGTCCACGAATTTTGACAATTTTTTCTGCTTATGTTTCGTTCTGACAGCTGGTCTTTATTGTCTTGGTAACTATAAATCACTAAGAATTCCACCCATACTTAAATATCATGTAATTCAATGTAATCTGTCCCATTTACCAAGTAAATAGAGAGCAGAATAACATTGCCAATAATCGCACGGCAAAATCATGGAACCGACAGTAACAAAAATAATAACCATGCCAATTATAAGTGGTAAGTTAGCATAAAAGTAACTATAGATGTATTATATTCCCGTCAAAAGAAATTACACGCTTTGGCGATGATCAATTAGAAAAGTATGATTTAAAACAAAAAAGGAAGAGAAAAAACTATGGATTTATAAATCATTCGAATTGTAAACTTCAAAAACAGTTGTGCTTTTGAGAAAATTAGTCTAAATTATCGTGATGACTTTTCAGTGACATGACGGTAATCAAAAAGGGTTTGTCAACACAGTAACCGGATATAATATTTGTATGCAAGTATTAAATGTGACGTTTGTGTCTACTTCCGGCACAGATTACTTGCAAAGCAAAATGAAATATGTAATACCAAGATCTAGGACATAAAATGTCTACAGGTAAAAACAAAAAACAAAAAAATGCTTTTGATTCTAACTGAGAATTACGCCTTGTCAAGTTTGTGTTGTTTTCTAGTGTTGTACTCGTCGAATGTTCATATTATTACTATCTGCTGAGAATATGTAGGTAGTGTGGCGGTTTTCGGCGTATAAAGTGGAATTGGTAGGTAGAATTTAAATTCAGGCATGTACTTTTCAAACGATTAATTCCTTGCAAAGCTATCTGTTAAATAGCAGGTTAGACTGAGTTATCTATCCTGAGGCGACAACCAGAGAGGCAGCTGGAAAACACTTCATTATCTTTTCCAGGAATATGAAAGCTGTAAATTAAAATCCTCTACCAGATAGGGGTTAAATAGAAGAATTTGTAGCTGAAAAATTATTGGCAAAAATAAAAAAAATGTAATGCGATATTCAATCGCAACAAAAAGAATTATTCTTAGTATCTGAAATAAGTTTTAGCATTAAGGCACAAAGAGTTGATAAATTGTAAAACAGATAAATAAACGTGATCTGTTGAGTCATAATCATATACATTCTGATAGGATATGGCATGAAAACAAAAAATGTATCCGGGAGATGAACTGTCAGCACGTCTTCTCAATATTCCATCACTCTACCCACGTATTATTGTTTTAGTAATAGTCTCGTTTTGGTGGTTTAATTCTTCATCGAATTAAAGGTTCTTCAAACTACTTTTCCAGGAGCATTCAGATGATACGGTTCATCCCCAAAATCGGGTAACTATAAAACATACGCTTCATTCCATGAGACCTTATAGTCATCAATTAATAAATGAATCATTATTGACATCCCAATGTCGGCTACTATGTTTTATCTCGACCAGAGAACTACACAGTTTGGCTGAGAAAAAAAAAATGTGCCGCTTGGTCAGACGACTCATGTTTTCAAACCCTCAGTCAAACGGATCCAGGTTTTTAGTAGAGTATTGTGCAGGGTGGTCAAAGCACTTTAATGGTTTTTGGTGTATTCTCTTGCAGCTCATAAATAAGCTGATGAAACTGGATTCACTCTTACACAGTTTTTTTTTTTCAGATCATTTACATCTTATTTAAGCTCAACATGTTTTCTATGTGATGAACGTTTGTTAGATCTAGTTAACGAATTTTCTGTCCAATTACATAGAAAATAGAGATTAGTGCTGAAAAGTTCTCAAGGAGCCCTACGAAAATATCTAATTATTTTGTCATATTTTTGGAAGTGAGTCGATCCAAGAGATTCTCAACACGTCCTTATATATATAATAATCGACTCTCCCGTCGAGATTCGACGTATGAGGGTCAAGCAGATCAGTTTCCAGGAAACCGACAGCCCGACACCGGCACATGAGATTTGATTATAGTAGTGAAGGCCTCGTGCAGGATAATCCACACTTTTTGAAGGGCCGAATACAGAGCCCTGGTGCACCGAATGCCACAAGGTTCCCAAACGACCCTCCGCAGGTTTTGAATTCAGAGTTGTCCTTCTCCTAGACCAGTTGCCATCCAAGGCTATAGAACCCAGTCTGCCCTGCTATTTTACCCATAGCGGGAGGGAGATGATTCATACCTTTTCCAAGGGTATTAGCACGTAAGTGAATGTAATGGATTTGACTGGAATTCGAACTCGGCTCTGCGATTCCTCAATCCAAGCCGCTATCCATTACTCCACCGTGCCTCTCTCCCTCTCTCTCTCTCTCTCTCCTCTCTCTCTCTCTCTATCTATCTTTCTATCTATCTATATATATATATATATATATATATATATATATATATATATATATATATATAATTTTATAAAAAAATGTTTAGGTACATATCTGTATAATTAAACTTGTACAGATTTTTGTGCATATAACTTGTGCAAAATTGTATATGATTGATTGAATGTATGTTTCTGCTTATAGGCCTTTATACCCGCTATTTGGAGTATATTCAAGAAGATGTTTCATACTGCGGAAGAACATTACTATTTCTTGAATGTAGCTTGTATGTTTATGTAATAAGTGTAGAGTTGTCGTTATTTTAACAAGACATTTACTCTGCGTACATATATATAAATATATATGTTTATCTGTATATGCCCTTCTACGTGTATTTGTGTGTGCAATAGATAAGCCAACAGGCAGAGGAACAGATAGAAAATGTTCGTATATATATATATATATATATATATATATGTGTGTGTGTGTGTGTGTTCTTCTACGTTAAATTATAAACTTACTTATTTATGTATGTAAGATAAAAAAAAATTGCATTCGCAAAGCTTGTTTGTGAGGTTGCGCGACTTTGAGTGTATATGTATTTATTTGTATTTGTGCACAGAGACATATTTACATCTATATTTTCCTCTGTATGTGTGTGTGTGTTTGTGTTCTTGCGCACGCACGCGTGTTAACGAGAGAAAGTAGGAATTTATTTGTCCGATTTGTGTGAGTGTTAATATTCTCGTGTAGTCGCCAAAATGAGGTCGTATATATAAATAAAATCAGGCTTGTGTAAGCTTTCTTTCTACTCCCAGTCTTTTCCCGTCGGTAGGCGGGGAGATACGCGTGCGTGTACAATTATCTTATCATTAAAGACCCTCAAGACCTTTTTTGCGATGCCAAGACTTTTGCCTCCTGGACAATAAGCATTTATTTATCCTTACCAAAATCACGATTGGAAGAAGGAAAAATCGGATCGAAAAGAACGAAAGAAAGAATGTTGAGAAAGACGGGGTATCAAATAAGAGTATAAATGGTAAACATACCTTTAGAAGAGAGGCAATTGAAGAATAGTAAGAGAGAAATTGAAGAGAAAATCAACGGTGGAAAAAGAAAGCAGAAATGGACAGGTAAGTTTCGATAGGGAAGATAAAAAAAAACACAAAGCGAGAAATAGTGAGTAGAATGAATAGAAACAGAAGAAAAATCCCAAAAGAGTAGAGATAGTTTTGTAAACACAAACAGAGTGGAAATATTGTGGAATTGTATCCATATGGGCAAAAAAGAGAGGAATCAGGAAGAAAAAGTGTTAATGGACTGAAAATTCTAACAATAGTTACTGAACAAGCAAAATCTCTGGTTTGAGTCGCTATTTGCTATTTAGAAAATGCATAGATTATGTGAACACGCCTTTTTGTCTTAAACTCAAAATTCAGTAATTTCAAAAGTGTATGTAGCATTCATTTCAAATATTACACTAAAAACAAAACAAAATGTAAAAAATATAAAAATAAAACAAAAACAAAAGACTGAATATACTGAACACTGTCAAGGGGGACAATGGGTTTAATAATATTTAATTATTACTCACTGAGTAGGATATAGGACTAGATTAAGGCTAATTGATATCGTAAACACTGTCTAATAATAGTATCGTTCTTGTTCCTTCTTAGATAGTAGGGTTTCGAGTTACTGTTTTAAAATTAGTAACACAATATATTCATATAGTTCAAATATATACAACCTTGTAAGAATAGATATGAAAAAAAATCAGAATCTTACTTGTTATTTCACATAATCCTTATTGATAACAAACATCAAAATAGACATTTATTCAAAACTGCAAGCGACTGGGTTTGGATTGAGAGACTGAAGAATGAACGTAAGACAATTTCGGACATTTGCGAAAATTATTGAACCCGTATGAAATAAAGCCGCTTTACTTTAGACAACCTGTCATTTAAAATTTTTTTATTTTTTTTTGGTAACGCTTTCGTTCTCCCTTTGTAGAACCTTTTCTTTTGGTGTCCTCAGCGATTTTAAAGATTTTATTTATAAGTATATCTTGAATTTCTCTGAAAGTACAACTAACATAAGCAGCATTCTCTAGATCAATGATTCTCAACTTGGGGTGCATGCTCCACCGTTGGGGCTTGATAATATTTTGGTGGGGCATGCGTAGGATGTGCCCCCTTATGCTTACTATACGAACGTGACCTCAAATTTGCATTATTATTTCATGATTAAAATGATCAAAGTATATTACAGAATAAACTTTCATTCAAATATTTTATAGTTCTGCCTTTCATTTCTCTATTATATGTTTTGAAACTATATATATTTAACTGTCTTTTTTTTTTTTTTTAATTTTTCTCTTTCATGTGTGCCATGGTCTTTGAAGGTTTGTTTAGAGACTAAGTTAATGGCCTTTTAAGCTTCCTTCACATGAATTGCAGTAAAATTTTGAGTATGTAAGAATTAAATATTACATGGAGGTGGGGTACCAGAATTTTAGAAATACCAAAGTGTGGCATGACCCATAATCAGTTGGGAACCACTGCTCTTCTAGATTGTTAGTATATATTACACTAACTTAAATTTGAATAAAAGTGCAATTTTTATAATATCTATTAGAAAATTTCCGTATATATCAAACAAGGAAGATTGTATGACAATGTATAATTAAAGATTATTTACATTAAATTAACAAAATAAAAATACCCTTGTGGCCCTACTGATTGTCAAAGAACTGCTACACCATCTTAACACGCTTTTATATTTGCAGGATGAAACAGATATATATTTAGTGATCGCTAATAGAAAGGTTACTTGTCACTTCAATCCTTCTTCCGTTTACCTTCAAGGACGTAGACGATCATGGCTCTCCACCACTTCCTATACTCACATTCCCACTCCCTGCTCAGATATCCATATGCACAAGTTTATTAGGTAAGTTACTTCTTGTCTCCCTGTCCTACTTGCCTTCAATAAGTCCTGTGAGTATCAGATTCTCCAAACCCTCTTTCGTCATTATGTCTCCTAGAATTCATCGTTTCTCAGTGTTCAGCCCATGATATTCTCTGCGTTCTTCCCTGAGACCACACATGTTACTTCAACTATTGTCCAGTATTTACTTCCATATAGAAGGATAGATATTACATAATAGTTTATCATTTTTTCCTTTTTTTTTCTAACGACATTTTCCTGTATCATAATATTTTGCTTAACCTTCAGAAGGCATATTTTGCTATTCTGTTCATTTTCGGATTTTAGTGTCGCATTTCTGTGTCTTCTTAAACACTACTAACACAACTGTCACTTCTTGTTCCTCGACTTCTATTGCTCCTTGCCTAAGTTTAAATACGTATCCTTTCATTTTTCCTTCTTTATTTACATAGTAATTTAACAAAACAGCGAAATCGACATCTTTTCTTTTTGTTTGTGATTGATGCATCCAGTTTTCTAACCTGCATTTGGGGATTCACTTGCATATCAGTATTCCAGAGGATTTTTTTTTTAGTTTCTAGTAGAGATTCTGATCTATGCATATACCATTTGTTTATCTG
>CAHIKZ030004749.1:85000-90000 GCA_903632075.3 Acanthosepion pharaonis | reverse complement strand
ATTTTATCATATATGGGAACAGACACAAATACCCCCTGTATTTATATAGATGTGTTGATCTACCTATATTTCTGAGATGAGGTATTATGTACACTATTTATATTATTCGAACTATTGTCCTCATCTCTGTCACCATATTTATTACAACATTTCTTCTTCAGGTGGTTGGAATGTCGAAGTGAACATTGTGATAAATATGGCAACAAAGATAAGGACAATAGTCCGAATAATGTAAATAGACGTGGTGCTGTTGAAATGTTCTTGGTCTAAAGAAGATTATTTATTTAGGTTTTAGCTAGTGGATCGGATTGAAAACGTCCTAACACCATTTGCGTGAGTAAAGAATAAATAAATTGAAATTATGTACTTACCTTTTCTCTTCTCACTTCCATTTACTATTCCGTAAATTATTCAGTATCTAGGCAAGACTTCTGATGCAATCAGTTGCAACACAATAAATAACTGGAAAAACAAACAGAATGATTAAACATTTAGATCCTATTTAATATATATAAATAAATAAAATAATTAAAATAAATTTTATCATAATAAAGTTTCAGGGTACAACGTATTAAAGTTCAAACTTTTCTCATTCAAAGGAAGTGGATCTTTCTTTTGACTGAAAACTTAAAATTTAAAATCATGTGAAAAAAATAAAATATTCCGGAAATTAAAAAAATGCTAAAAGTAATAGTCGAAAAAATAAGGAAGAGGAATAATAGAAAAATAAAACAATTTTAATTTCTTTCAAAATCGAAAGTTTTTTTTTTTTTTTTTAATTTGTTACATGGAATTGGTGTGCGGGTGAAGCAGTGAATAACAGCTAGGAATGAGAAATCGAAGTACTCAGTTCGAATTCCAGTGGATTCAATACATTCACTTACACACAATTACCCCTGGGAAAGGTATAAATCCATCTCTTCTCCCCCAGCTATGTGTTAAATAGTAAGAATTGTATTTTGAAAAATAATTGTTATTCTCATTAATGCAATATTCTCTCACAAAAAATAATTTTACAATCCAAAGAATAGTTGAACTTTAACCAACATAGAGTTGATAAACAGTAAAAAAAGCAATCATAAGTCCAGAAGTATTTATTAGTATTGGTCAGCCAGATAAGCTAACAAGCACACATTGAATCTCTAGCTCAGTTTCACATAAAGTTATAAGAAAGCGATATTAATTACGTTTTTTTTTTTATGTAGCAGATGACCTTGAGGGGTTTGGGAAGGCTGGTCTTCAACTGACCTATATTTCACTTAGCCACAATAACTGGCCCAAACAAACTACAATATTACTTATACTAAAACAAGACATACCATAATGTCTCTATGAAGTCTTTACTAGTGTCCATAAGATTACAAGAAAGCCATCCAGTGGTAATGATCAAACAAACTATTTATTAATCCAAGTCCAGATGCCTAGTTTATTTTGACACAAGGCCACAAGTATGAGGTTTTCAATTAGGATCGAAATCAACATAGTCATAATTATCAACCAGATTGCTCTTTAACCCATTTTAAAGACGCTAATTAAACCTAATCAAACACTAATACTTCTACTACCGACTTTCTTGACAGGCTCTTCCATTTGGAAGATTCTATTTATAACTTTTGAGTATTTTAGTATTAACATGGGATATATATAAAAAGTGAAAAGTTTTAGGAAAATGTTGCATATTAAAGACCTGATATTCTATGGTCCGCAATTCTCTAAGTGGATTTCACAAAATTTGCATTCTATTTTAATTGAAAACTGGTGACTACAGTAATGCAGATACTAGTATCAGGGTTAGATTCTATTTTTTATGCTTAACATCGTGACAAATTTCATAAATTCATTATTGAAATGAAGACAAAATATTAGCTGGAAGCAAGCGCAGAAGTTTACTATCTTACTCAAATTTAGCCCTTTCTCTTGACCATTAAATATCATTATTTTTGGAGTCAGTCTAGAACATTTATAAATACAGTACCATGTCCCAAACGAATGTGTACAAAGAAAACAAACCTCTTGTTTTCTTTCTAGCGAACAGTGTACTAAGGCTGAGCGGGGGTCGATGTTGATGACAGGTGTACATAGTTGGTATAAGAATGAAAAAAGATCAACATTCTACACCAAGTGTTCTAAGAAATAGGTCTTCAGATAAACTATTCTAATATAAGCTATCATATGGAATTGGAATGAAAGCAGTGATGGTACCTACATTATAAAACTTCAGCATGTGGAAATAAAAACCAAACACTTCAAATACCTTGGCGGATGGATCAACTATAACACATTTAGTGTAAGAAATAAGGAAAATGAACATGGATTAGGTTGAGCTAGGGGTAACTTTGTACAACAACGTAAAATGGTACGAGATCAAAATATTGACATGAGAATTTAAATAGCTTCGTCATTCAGATCGATCTCATGAATGACGCCATTCTCATTCAATGATGTCCAAACTTATTTATATATGACCTTTTTTTTATCTCAAATCAATGATTAAAAATGGTTTGAAAGCGAATAAATCCTGTAAATCTTAAACGCAACCTTTCATCAGATCTATCAGTCTACTGCTACAAAATCACAAAAGGCTAAAGCAAATAACAAAGCCTACATGATTTAGATATTGAACAGTAGTAACAACATAAATGAGTATCACATGAAATAGAAGAGAAAATGATATAATCATGATTCTAACGTTCCGTACTACAAAGAACAAAAAGATTCTAAAGAAACTTCTGTAACAATTAAAAAGAACTATAAAATTTAGCAGATTTTAGATGCCTAATTCCGTGAAAAAAAATCTTAAGCGGCAGTAACTCTGATTGTTATATCAATGAATGTCGAATGCTTCCCATGTAGAAAGAGTTCTTTATAACATTACCATTGGATACAATAAGTTTTCAACTAGCAAACACTATTTTTCCAGTCACTGCCATTGGTTATGCATTCTCGTGAGAAATACACAGTTCTCTAATTTGTGAGTAGAAAACTATGCAGCATTGCTCGGAAAGTTATACTCACGTAAACGTTCAAAAACTCAAAATTCAGAATCATTTGAAGGATGTATACCGCCTCACATACTTTGAATTTTATTTAATTTTTTCTTTCCCTCCTTCTTTATTTTCCTCTTCACTCCTTTCCTTCTTTCCTTCTTCCCGTTCTTCTTTCCTTCTTCCATCCCTTCTTTCTCTCCTTCTTCCCTTCTTTCTTCCCTCCCTTCTTTCTTTCCTTCTTCCCTTCCTTCTTCCCTCCCTTCTTTCCTTCCTTCTTCCCTCTTTCTTTTCTTCTTCCCTTCCTTCTTCTCTTCCTTCTTCCCTTCTTTCCTTCCTTCTTCCCTTCTTTCCTTCTTCCCGTCCTTCTTTCCTTCTTTCATCCCTTCTTTCTCTCCTTCTTCCCTTCTTTCTTCCCTCCCTTCTTTCCTTCCTTCTTCCCTTCCTTCTTCCCTCCCTTCTTTCCTTCCTTCTTCCCTCTTTCTTTCCTTCTTCCCTTCCTTCTTTCTTTCCTTCTTCCCTTCCTTCTTTCCTTCCTTCTTTTCTCTTTCTTTCCTTCTTCCCTTCCTTCCTTCTTTCCTTCTTCCTTCCTTCTTTCTTTCTTTCCTTCTTTCCTTCCTTCTTTCTTTCATTCTTCTCTTCCTTCTTCCCTTCTTTCCTTCCTTCTTCCCTTCTTCCTTCTTCCGTCCTCTTCCTTCTTCCCTCCTTTCTCTCCTTCTTCCCTTCTTTCTTCCTTCCTTCCTTTCTTCTTCCTTCCTTCTTCCCTTCCTTCTTCCCTCCTTCTTTCCTTCCTTCTTCCCTCTTTCTTTCCTTCTTCCTTCCTTCTTTCTTTCCTTCTTCCCTTCCTTCTTTCTTTCCTTCTTTCCTTCCTTCTTTCCTTCCTTCTTCTTCTTTCCTTCCTTCTTCCTTCTTTCCTTCTTCCAAGCCTTCTTTTCCTTCTTCCATCCCTTCTTTCTCCTCTCCCTTCTTTCTTCTTTTCTTCCTCCTTCTTTCTTTCCTTCTTCCTTCCTTCTTTCTTTCCTTCTTCCCTCCTTCTTTCTTCCTTCTTTCTTTCCTTCTTCCCTTCCTTCTTTTCTTTCCTTCTTCCTTCCTTCTTCCCTTCTTTCCTTCCTTCTTCCCTTCTTTCCTTCTTTCTTTCCTTCTTCCCTCCCTTCCTTCTTTCTTTGCTTCTTCCCTTCCTTCTTTTTTCCCTTCTTTCTTTCCTTTTCCCTCCCTTCTTTCTTTTCTTCTTCCCTTCCTTCTTTCTTTCCTTCTTTCCTTCCATCCTTCTTTCTTTCTTTAAAATAACAATATATCCAGTCGAAATTTTCTTTAATTCCCAATACAAAGACACGGAAAAAATAACCCATCGACAAGTAAAATATTAGAAACATGACTGTTGACGTTAACAAAACTTTCTCAAATGGACGTGTGATACCAAAAATATAGAAAATATTGCTGAAAATTTATTGTCAAATCCCCTCATGATAATTTCAACAAATAATATATCGGAATTTGTTTTTTTTTAAAATTCATTCCTTATCGAGCTAAAATCTTTCGACCCCTCTCTTGTATATGTAAATGCATTTATGTTTTCACACTTGTATGTGGCTAAACATGTATATTGATATATGCTACTTATAGCTACCGTATCATGATGATCAGCAAATATTTAGTTCGATCTTGAAGGTATTGTGACATGGCTAAGTTTTGAAAATAACTATAAATAAATATTTATTCTTCGTAGATACTGTTATTAGTTTAGTTATGTTGTGATTAGTATGATGTGTACACATGTATGTGTGTGTATGTAATAACATACTGTGTATACTTGTATACATCTCTTTGCAGCATATTTTTCAATGCTATACCTCTTTAGAGTGTAGGTTATTTTCTTTATTATCTGTGAACTGATATAACATTTTTGAAAAAAATATAAACCATGTGACATGTTCCTTTTAGGATGTAGATAATCACGGCAATTTCACAACTTCCTATCCTTTGTAGCTCTTAATAAGGTTTGCCTTTTCATCATGC
>CAHIKZ030004749.1:70000-80000 GCA_903632075.3 Acanthosepion pharaonis | reverse complement strand
GAAGTCTAAATCCGAAAAATCGTGACGCTTTCTTATTTATGGTAACGCCCATTATGTACTGAATCTGAAGCATTAATAAAGTGGTTTACTAAGAAAATCCTCTCATGTGACTATCAAAATATGCTGAGAAGAGACGAAACCTCTTCAAGAGAACATTCTCTTAGTCATATGCAATAAAATGATTCTCTTGCAAACAACATATCCATACAGAGGTGCTGAACGACAAAAACATATTTAGCCTTCCTAAATTCCGGCCTCAGGCTAAAATTATTCAAACTAGATAATCAGTGAGCCATAAGAGGTTCACTAGTATTGTGATATCGAAAAGAACATATGAGAATGAGAGGAAATCTATGACTAGTTCCACACGTACATATTTCACTTCGGTTCGAATAAAACTGTCTTTAGAGAAGCCGCTGTTGTATCTCGAATAGGTTAATCCTGTAACCTTGTAATGGAAAAGATGATTTAAGATTGGATTCCTCTTGAAACAGTATTATTTCAGTATTTTAACTTCCAGATAGTTGAAATCAGATACTGGAGGTGAAAACATGAATAATATGCCTGAAACATTCGTACGTTTGGACAAATCATTACCAAGAAAAGGTACCGCTTTACTTCAGGTGAAATTATTGGTTCCTTTACGCTTCTTTTTCAGGAATAAACAAACTGAAAAGTTAATAAAGTTATTTTTGTGTATGTCTTTATTCAGAGATATCCGAGTCAGATATCTCCCATTTTGTGTTAGTGTATTTTTTGTGCAATATTGGAGCTGGTATAATCTGGTTTTATTACTGGTTGTAATAGCGGTGCATCTTTGGTATTAGGAAAATTGATGTGAATAGGCATGTGTATTTTTAATATTAGCTTTTTAATGAGGGTGTTTTATGGAGGGATTGGCGCAATCGAGGAAGCTGGTTCTTTTCTGTTCAAAAACATACTTATTTTTCTAAGATTTGTTTGTAAAGATTAATTATCAGTGCGTCCTTTTATCTATGTCATGCTCTTGTAAATACGCATTTCATATCGGTGACTGAAATTTTCGCACTGAAATACGAGGTATAATTTAAATCGCTGATTACTGAGCAGTTAATCCGTTTTCATTTAGAAGATTTGCATGAAACTATGTCTTGATATTTTACTTTTAATCTAACATCAATCTAATAAAAAGCGATTGTATTTTCTTTTGCCGCCCATTTAATTGAAAGCTCTTAAACTATCAGTCAAAGTAGAATATTGGAATGGTCTTCTGTTACCATTTTCACGGTTGTGAATACAAAATTTTCCTTCTCCTAAACCTGTTTCGATACTAGGCCAGAGACCCTAGTCTATGTTCCTACCTGAATGACGATAAGATAGAGTCATGCCTTTCCGAAAAGATATCCAGAAATACATGTGATACAATCATGCATGCCTTTCCGAAAGAGATTTCCGGAAATCGAAGTGATACAATCAGACATTTCCTAAGGACAAAGTGACCGTTTCCGATTTGGGTTGAATTTAAACTCCCTAATTCCGCTATCTGTTGCAGTATCAGTTACACTACCCACATATTCTAAGAAATACATCTTATAGAATATGAGTATTTCTCATAAATTCTAGTTTTCACGTCGACAAGAGTTACACCCCATTTATATTCCAAAAATCATTGAATATTAAGTCTAAAATTCTTGTAGATTTACAGTTAAAGACAAATATAGGAAACTCAAAATGTTTGAGCTTAATAGATATTATCTAAAGCACACTACATTTTTGTCTTATAAATGTAAACGTTACATAATATGTACTTATATAAAAGTTAATTCCACTTTTATTATAACTTTATTGACATTCACAGGACGGATTGAAGGAAAGAGGAAGAGTGGGAAACAGCATAAAGCCTACCCAACTAGCTTGTGTAAAAAGATTCTAGAAAAGGATTTAAGAGAGACAGAAAAATGATAAAATTTACTAAGATCTTCAAAGGACAGGAAATTGTGGAGAGCCATGTTAGGCAATGTGATATAGGTACACGATGTATAGAACAAAATTTGACTTCCTGTTATATGTATATCATATAAAAAAAGAATGTACGAAACATATACATAAAGATTGCAAGTATTTGGAAGATTTATTGATGTATCATGGAAACGGGTATTGATGCTGAAGATTTGTGTTAGTTAACTTATGGCAGTAGCTCGAAGACTTTCGAAGAGTGATACCACAAAAAATATTTCTTTTCATACTACGACTATGACACTTGGATAATGTGTCAAATATTTCCATTGCTCACACTTACGGTATCAGTGTTAATTTATGACTCTAGTTTTGCAAAGCTTAAGTGTACAAAATCTTACATAAGCTCTATAGTGTTGATAAAGAGAATAGTTGGCTTCGCAACAATATATCAGTTGCACAGTACCAAACAATCAGTAAATGGTTTGCGCGAATTATTAACAAAATTTCTAAATGGTTGTGAGCAATCCCTGGGAGTACATAAACGAAACAATGCATAATAGAAACACCCAAAGAAGGAAAATATACATGCAAAAAATCATAGTTATTAAAATATTCCGTTTAACAAAATTCAGTTCAAATATTTTAAAGTTATTTAATATGTACGAAAAATAAAACGACGCTTTGCTTTAATTCCTTTCCAAGTTAACAAAATTACGTTGTTACATTTCTGCAATTTTAGAAAGTGGTTGCAGAATGTTTCGGATTGCCCTCATTGTGTCAGCAAAATTACAAGCTAACACTGCAAATACATTGCCTTATTATGTTAAATTAATAGAATATGGATAGTAATGTCAAGTAAGATAAAATGTGCATTCACCATCAATATTAATTATTCCAAATTTTAAAAGAATTATACATTCTATACCTATTGCGTTAAGTGAAGAATTGTCCTGAACTTATTAGGTCAGTGCGGAAATTTTCAGCTCGAGCACTTCGCAACATTTAGATAACTTTGTGACAACATTGGGGATGAGCGGTGAGGATAGAACTTGGAAAATATTTAATAGCAAAGTTACAATAACTTCGTCACAATGTCACATACACCCCAAACAAAATGTAATGTATCTGCATCCTTGCACGAACATTACATGTTAGCTGAATATTTGAACATGTGACCTGATTTAAACAAAAGGAATACACCATACGATAGCATACATATATTCAGGGATGAATACTAGCATTACTGTAGAAATTTGCAGAATTGCTTCGTATATTACTGCAAATTTAGATTTGAAACATTTGTATCTTTAAACAAAAAAATAGTCTAGTTTTTATTTCTCCGAGAAACGTAGACTTATTTCTTTTATAAAATATAATATTTACGTGTCAAACACATTTAAAAATGGTAATGATAATATTCGTCTATTTCATCTAAGTCTTTTCTTTTTAAATTTTTTAATTGATTAGTGGAAAATGCCATGAAGCCAATTCTGACCTTATGTTTCTGGTTGGGACGCGGAAGAAAATGTGTATACTACAGAAATCAAAGGAAATAATAATAATAATAATAATAATAATAATAATAATAATGGAACTGAAAGAAACTGGTATGAACACCACCCAGACCCGGTTACGGAGATAGGACCTGTTACAATTCTATGGAACTACACAATACACACTGACAGAACAATCAAGGCCAACCGGCCAGATATTGTTATTAAAGACCACAAACAAAAACGATGCCTCCGTATTGATATGGCAGTCCATGCTGACTGCAATGTATCTTTGAAGATATTCAAAAAGCTGTCAAAATACAAGGATCTTGAAATAGAAATCTCGAAAATGTGGCATATGGGAACATCAACAATCCCTGTTGGAGCCCTAGGACTGGTTAGAAAAGATTGCAGTAGACTAATTGAAGGGATTCCTGGAAGTCCATGCCTCAAGGAGATACAAAAAATTGTTCTGACAAGTATAGCCCACACTTTACGAAGGGCTTTATCTATGTAATTTCTTTTCTCCTTTTTTTTTTATCAGTGGAAAGTGTCATGATGTCATTTCTAACCTTATGTCCCTGGGCGGGACCCGGAAAGAAATGTGTAAACGCCAGAAATCAAACAAAATAAAAATAATAATAATAATAATAATAATAATGATAATAATAATAATAATAATATTTGTTATTTTTACTATTTTAGCGTAAGCATGAATTTTTCTTCGTATTATTATTATTTAATTTATTTGGTTCTCCTTTAAATAATACTGATAGATTAATCAATTATTTAATTTTTCTCATTCACATATCCCTTAGTTTTCAATATCCACCCCGCAAAAAACATTACAGGTAAAAACAATACAATTTCTACGATGTTCTTTCTTAGAAGGATTGCATTTTTTTTTTTTTTTTTTTTAAACAACGCTATTTTCAACGACTTTAAAAAATAACGGAATTTACATTTACATTTTACATTTTACATATTACATTTTATGAATTTATGAAAAGAAAATGCAATCTTTCTAAGAAGGAATATCGTGGAATTTACAGATGGGCCAATAAATTATTTTTAAATTTCACAGCAAAGACAAACGAATGTAAACTTTTTTTTTTTTTTTTTTTTTTTTAAACAACGCTATTTTCAACGACTTTAAAAAATAACGGAATTTACATTTACATATTACATTTTATGAATTTATGAAAAGAAAATGCGATCTTTCTAAGAAGGAATATCGTGGAATTTACAGATGGGCCAATAAATTATTTTTAAATTTCACAGCAAAGACAAACGAATGTAAAATTTTTTTTTTTTTTTTTTTTTTTTTAACCAGCGTCATTCTCTTTGATTTCCAATCGTGTCTCTGTCTATTGTTGCTTGGCAACCCATTTAGGAGAAGGAAAACTCCGAACAACAACCCGCAACTCAAAATTGTTAATCGTGCCGAGGAGTGAATGGCTACTGCGTTATGAGGTCGCGAACGATCCCCTACAGGCTTCGGAACCCTGTCTGTAAAAGACCGTTACTCAACGTGCCGGGCAACTTTGGGTGGACTTTTGGACCCGTGCGTCACTCGTGGGATTAATATGAAAATTAAAAATAGAAACAAAACGTCCAGTATGGCTCTTCCAGTGGATAAACAGGGAGCCCGTCCTTCAGGAGGAACCTACCTGAGGTCGAAAAATCTGCCATAGGAACAAACTCCTACACAAAGAATGAATCTTCAGGTCCCCACAACCAGGATAATCCTAATGATGGTCCTGTAAATTCTCCAGCTAGATCCATAACCGTAAATTTAAGGAAAGAAAAAATAAAATGGTCTCGTGAGGAGTACAAAGTTGTTATGACTGCATTCCATGAAGCGTTAATCAAACCTCAGAAAAACATCACTCGCCAAACATATGACATTTGGCGAGAGAAGGTTGGGCAAACAATTAGAAAGTACATAGACAAAAAATAAACTAGCCAATGTAAGAAGGGACATCATGCGAAATAACCGATTGACAGAGGCTGAAATTAATGAAATAAAAAAAGAATTGCAACAAGAATAGATGAACCAACAAAACATGAAAAGGAACCGAATCGGGAAAAAAGTAATAACATCACACAAGCCTCAGGTCATAATGAAAAAAACCGAAATACACACAAATCACTGTGAAGATAATGCTGAAAATTTAGAAATGTTGGAAAGGTATGATCTTAGTCAGTCACAAGACGGTAATAAAACGAGTTCAAAATTCATCGAACAGAATTATTTCACAGAAAACAAGATTAATATACAAGAAGCCAAGGATGAAATCATGAGCCATATAAGTCAGATACAGAATATTGCAATGGAGGAACGAGAACAACTCCAAAAAATTACAACCAACAAAGCATAACCTCAAAACTATTAAGCTCTATAATGCAGCACTCAAATTGATTCTGGATGAAGAAGACACTCATATAAATCTCAATGAAGCAATATATGCATCAGCAATAGCAGCAACAAATAAACTGAACATCAAAGTAAAAAAAAAGGCAGTCTCACAGACATGAAGACCCACCTTGGAAAAGAAAATAGAAAAAGAAATTGAACACCTTAGAAGTGAATTATCAGTACTCGATGAACTAGCAAGAGGAGTAAATGTAAGAACTAGAAGAGGCAGAAGAGTTAAAAGAAAATACAAAATTAGGAATAAAAATGAAGTCCTATAAGTTAAAGAAAAAAATGAAGCAAACAATACAACTGGAGGCTCAAAGAATAAGACGATATGAAAAAAGATCAAAATGCTACAGACAGAATAAAATCTTTCAAACCGATAAGAAGAAATTTTCCAGAAAAATAGGTAAACAAAAAATTAAAGTGACAACCCCACAAATAATGGAAGCGATTATACACTTCTGGGAAAAATATGGGCTTGCGCTAAAGAACACAACGAAGAGGCAGATTGGATTGCGCAAGAGTTAGAACGAATGAAAAATAAACCAGAACAGACATGGGCGGGAATCACAGAAGAAGATGTTAAATGTGCACTGAAAAAAGCACACAACTGGAAATCTCCAGGAATAGATAAAATTCCTAACTTCTGGCTATATTATTTAAATACAGCACACAAAAAACGCCAAAAGAACTTCAAGAAATGGTTACCGATCCAACTAAAATTCCTGCATGGATGACCAAAGGAGTTACCTTTCTTCTACCCAAAAAATAGTGACACAAATATTCCGAAAAACTATAGACCAATTACATGTCTTCCAACAACATACAAACTGTTAACATCTATTTTAACAAAACAGACATATTTCTTCTTGGAAAGAAATGACATACTACCACTTGAACAAAAAGGGTGCAAACGAGGCTGCTACGGATGTAAAGACCAATTACTTATTAATAGGATGATCCTGGAAAACTGCTTCCGTGGAAAAAAAAATCTTAGTATTGCCTGGATAGATTATCGTAAAGCATTCGATAGTGTACCACATTCCTGGATCTTAAAGTCTTTAAGTATGTACAAAGTATCACCCGTTATCATCAATTTCATCAAACAATGTATGTCGATATGGAAAAACTACACTTTACCTCAATCATAAAAATGGAACCTATAAGTCTGGCGAAATAAACATCAATAGAGGAATATTTCAAGGTGACTCTTTGTCTCCTTTATTATTTTGCATATCACTTATAGCATTAACCAGCCAACTTAACAAGACAGAATGCGGTTACAAAATAGCTCAAAAGAAAATAAACCATCTATTTTACATGGATGACTTAAAATTGTATGCTAGGAATGACAATGAGCTGGAAGGTCTTCTGCAAACTGTAAAATGCTTCAGTGAAGACATTGGAATGAAATTCAATTTGGATAAATGTGCTAAAGCTACAGTTTTACGAGGATCGCTACAACAAACTTCCTCTATTAGTTTAGACCCTGCTGTAACAATAAAAAAGATTTAGAACAAGGAGAAGCTTATAAGTACCTAGGTGTAAATGAGAGTGAAGGAATTCACCATAAGAAAATGAAAGAAATAGTGCGTAAAGAGTACTATAGAAGGGTACGACTGGTATTAAAAACTGAATTGAATTCTCAGAACAGAATTATGGCCATTAATAACCTTTGCCATCCCAGTGGTCCAATATAGTTTCAACATCTTGAACTGGACTCTAAATGACATCAGACAAATGGATTCTAAAACAAGAAAGCTTCTTTCTAAGTATAAGATGCATCATCCAAAGGCTGATGTAGACCGTCTATACATACCCCGTAAAAGAAGGTGGAAGAGGTCTTATTCAGCTAGAATTGTCATACAAGACAACAACTATTGGCTTACTAACTTACATGGAAACAACAAATGACTGGATGATAAAATTAGTGAAACAACATGAAAACAGAAAGAAAAAATATTCAATAATAAAAGAAGGCAGTAAATACAAACAACATTTACATTTAGTAGATTCTGTAGTAAATCAAAACAGAAGCCAAGAACCAACTATTGCAGCAAAAGATATGAAAAAAGAAAGCCAAGGATAAAGCCCTTGAACAGATGAAACAACGCTGGCAAGACAAACCTCTGCATGGCCAATATCCAGAACGTGCAAATAAACCCAATGTTGATAAAGTTAATACTCATCGATGGTTACGAGCATCTGGATTAAAATCTGAAACTGAAGGCTTTATTCTTGCAGCGCAAGACCAGAGTCTTTTCACTAGGAATTTTCAGGCAAATATCATACATAATAATGTGGATCCAAAATGCAGGTTCTGTGACAAATACCAAGAAACAATAGACCATCTAATCTCAGGATGTTCTATACTTGCCCCAAAAATGAATATAAAAATCGTCACGATAGAGTGGGGCAATACTTACACTGGACAATGTGCAAACACTTTGGAAAATGTGTAAGCAAACACTGGTATGAACATCGGCCAGCGCCGGTTACAGAAATAGAAGATGTCACCATTCTATGGGATTATACCATCCACACAGACAGAAAAATTGAAGCAAATAGGCCGGACATTATTGTCAAAAACCAGAAAGAAAAAAAAAACTTGCCTACTAATTGATATGGCTTGTCCAGCGGATTGTAACATAGCAACCAAGGAATTTGAAAAACTATCAAAATACAAAGACCTGGAAATAGAAATAGAAAAAATGTGGAAATTGAAAACAAGAATAATACCAGTGGTAATAGGTGCACTTGGAATTATAAAAATGGAACAAAACAACACACTGAAAGAATCCCTGGAAACCCCAGCTTAAGAGACATACAGAAAATTGTCTTATTAAGTACAGCACACACACTAAGGAGAACTTTGTCTATGTAACGCTAGCAACTTCATCGGAGATAAAAAAAAAAAAAAAAAAAAAATTAACATGAAATGTGGCCATAACAACACACCACGACCTGCCTTAGGTCTTTCCGCAGACTTGGTAGGTAGTGTGTCCATAGCAGAAATAATAATAATAATAATAATAACAATAATAATAATAATAATAATAAAACTGAATTGAATTCTCAGAACAGAATTATGGCCATTAATAACCTAGCCATCCCAGTGGTCCAATATAGTTTCAACATCTTGAACTGGACTCTAAATGACATCAGACAAATGGATTCTAAAACAAGAAAGCTTCTTTCTAAGTATAAGATGCATCATCCAAAGGCTGATGTAGACCGTCTATACATACCCCGTAAAGAAGGTGGAAGAGGTCTTATTCAGCTAGAATTGTCATACAAGACAACAACTATTGGCTTACTAACTTACATGGAAACAACAAATGACTGGATGATAAAATTAGTGAAACAACATGAAAACAGAAAGAAAAAATATTCAATAATAAAAGAAGGCAGTAAATACAAACTACATTTACATTTAGTAGATTCTGTAGTAAATCAAAACAGAAGCCAAGAACCAACTATTGCAGCAAAAGATATGAAAAGAAAGCCAAGGATAAAGCCCTTGAACAGATGAAACAACGCTGGCAAGACAAACCTCTGCATGGCCAATATCCAGAACGTGCAAATAAACCCAATGTTGATAAAGTTAATACTCATCGATGGTTACGAGCATCTGGATTAAAGTCTGAAACTGAAGGCTTTATTCTTGCAGCGCAAGACCAGAGTCTTTTCACTAGGAATTTTCAGGCAAATATCATACATAATAATGTGGATCCAAAATGCAGGTTCTGTGACAAATACCAAGAAACAATAGACCATCTAATCTCAGGATGTTCTATACTTGCCCCAAATGAATATAAAAAATCGTCACGATAGAGTGGGGCAATACTTACACTGGACAATGTGCAAACACTTTGGAAAATGTGTAAGCAAACACTGGTATGAACATCGGCCAGCGCCGGTTACAGAAATAGAAGATGTCACCATTCTATGGGATTATACCATCCACACAGACAGAAAAATTGAAGCAAATAGGCCGGACATTATTGTCAAAAACCAGAAAGAAAAAAACTTTTTCTACTAATTGATATGGCTTGTCCAGCGGATTGTAACATAGCAACCAAGGAATTTGAAAAACTATCAAAATACAAAAAGACCTGGAAATTGAAATAGAAAAAAATGTGGAAAT
>CAHIKZ030004749.1:45000-65000 GCA_903632075.3 Acanthosepion pharaonis | reverse complement strand
CAGATTTAATATTTAGTATAGAGCTTAGAAAAGATTCGCAGTGTGAGATAGGCAAGAAGTAAGGCATGTAACAACATCAGCACGGCAAAGGGCACTCCTTTAAAGGCAAGGAAGGGCAAAAATATTTTAAGTCAAGTGATAGCGATTGCTGTACGAGCCGTACGATTTTTGAATCAAGCACGGGCAACGCCGGGACATGCTGCTAGTTCTTACGAAATAATCTCTTGTACTAGGAAAATTATATTAGCTGAACCAAAGTATGGAAAGTAGAGCAAGTAAAATAATGAAATAAAATAAAAAAGCAACTGCATTTTCTCGTAGGTTAGTTTTACCTAAAAATAAACAATATCGTAAGAGACTGTGTATACAACTTACCAGAATGTTATTTTCGCATAAAGACAGTGAGATTACTCTAAATCATTTAAAAATAAGAAACAGTTGTAAGAAGACAGAAAGTACGGCTGTTAGCAACCGAATATGCGAATTAAAATTCGATACAACAAACTCAAGTAAGTACAATAATTTAAATATCTAGGAATTGTTTTAATAGAGTACTGAAAATTTTTAGTGTGGAACAATTTAAAATATTGTGGTATTTTTGTTACTAGACGCAAGCACAAAGAAATATTGTAAATCTGAATCGTGATCGCAATACGAGGGCCTGCCTAAAAAAGTATATATATATATATATATATATATATATATATATATATATATATATATATATATATATATATATATATATATGAAAGATATGAATCCTCTTCTCTCTCCAGCTATGGGTAAATAGCCGGACAGACTGGGTTCTATAGCCTTGGATGGCAACTGGCCTAGGAGAAGGACAACTCTGAATTTAAAACCTGCGGAGGGTCGTTTGGGGGCCTTGTCACACGTAGTGCACCAGGTCTCTGAATTCGGCCCTTCAAAAAGTGTGGATGGTCCTGCACGAAACGTTCACCACTATAAACAAATCTCATGTGCTGTTGTCGGGCTGTCGGTTTCCTAGGAACTGATCTGCTTGACCCTCATACGTCGAATTCGACGGGAGAGTCGACTATATATATAAAAGTGAACCTAGACGTCAACACTTAGAGGCGACAGTCTGTTTCATGCTAGATGCAATCGTCAGGCCTGAAACAGACTGTCGCCTCTAAGTGTTCACTAGGTTCACTGTTATATTTACACACGCTCTATCTCTGATATTGAGCACTTTACCCGATAAATATAGCACACCTTAAGACTATATATATCCAGGTAAGATGAGAATAAATAGAATACAATTTCAACGTTCGCAACATTTAACTTAAAAGAGGGCTCAACGCAAAATAGAGAAATATATAGTAATTTACAATCGCCTCATGAGATGCGTTGATACATATCGAAAAACGACTGCAATTGTGTAGCGATTTTGACATGTTCTTCGATGTAATATCATAAAATAAAGAATATATATACATACGCGCACACACACACACACACACACACACACACACACACACACATATATATATATATATATATATATATATATATATACATATATATATACACCACTCTTTTCCTGTTCGTATATTTATACGAATATCCCCAAGTGGGTTTAGTTTGGCACTAGGTCACATGGAAGTAGATCTAATATGCCATCAAATCGATCTTGCATAATACATTGTACCTACTAAGTATTATATTCAAGTGCAATGGCCGATAAAAATCATAACTCCATGGGAATATAGGTGTAGTCTGTGTGACCAAGCTCACATTCGCTCTGATCTGGAATTGTTTATTCATTAGTACATCATAAATATGAAATATTTCTAAATTCAGCTAAATGAGAGCACATTCTGATAGAACCTATGTGAAGAAGGAAAAACAGTAATACATTTGAATTATTCCCGATACGATAAGAATGACTCAATTTCTCTTTCAATTAACTGTTATAAATGTTAATATTTATTTGATGTGGTAAATAGTTATCGAAACATCGTCAAATTAGCCAGCTATACTTTCTTATTAATGAAATATTGATTATCTATAAGTCTCCATTTGTAAATCGCTTCTTTCTTACGCTTCAGATTTATGCTTATGTATGACTATTCAGATATATATATATATATATATATATATATATATATATATATATATATATACTTTTATATTAATTTATGAAAGATATATGCATACAGCGGGGCTAAAGAGAGAAGTTTAACGTTTCTTTGCTATATTTCTCAAGATTAAAAGCTATAGCATCGTGCTTAGGTTTTTGACAGTTGAAACTGACAAGAATATATTTCCATGTCTAACAGCAACGCGTAAGCAGTCGACACGAATTGTCACTTTCAAAATTTTGTGTAAATGCTCTCAATGCATATGTCATCTTCTATTTCATAAATTCAATAACATTTTGTCTCTTTCGTAATCGACCTAAGTCTATATCTATCTACTACTGTGTTTATCTAAGTATTGTCTGTGTGTATGTATCTCACTGTGTACCTATCTATGGGTGTCTATTTATGGATCCGTCAGTATCTATCTATGGGTGTCTATCTATCGATCCGTCAGTATCTATCCATGGGTGTCCATCTATCGACCTGTCTGTATCTCTGTTTCCTTTTCTCTAACTGTATCAATCTATATATATATATATATATATATATATCTTTGTAACTCTATCTTTCTCTATTTGTGTATGTCTATCTCACTGTATCTCTCTCTCTCTCCTTATATATATATATATATATATTTCTAATCTGTGTATCTATGTCTATCGAAGTTTATCTCTCTATTTGTTTAAGTATATCTCTCTCGGTCTGGACTAATTCTTATCTTATATATATTAGCACATTCTTACAAGCATAGTATATTCACTAAGGTACAGATTACCATTTACATCATAAATGTCTCTATGACTTGCTTACTGCCCGAAAGAGTTTTTTTTTTTTTTTTTAAGCGTTTCACCCCAAGCAAGGCGGGTTACAGAAGCAAGGGGTTGCAGAAGATTTGGAGCAAGATCAGATAGGAGTGATAGAGGAAAGGATGAGGAGAAAGGTAGTTGATAGATCAAGGCAACTGGAGATGTCGATTGACATTACATTTGAATAGTTGGAGATTATAGTAATTGGGAAGGGTGTTTCACAGGCTAGAGGTGCGAGGTATGAAGCTATTGGGGTAGAAGAGACGGCTACATTTAATAGTTTCGACAGTGAAGGGGTGAGAGCGAGATGCCAGCCTCGTAGGGCGCTTGAATTCATGAAGTCTGGGAACCAGCGAATGCAGCTTCTCGGAGCAATTGCCATGAAAGTATTTGTAGAAAAGACAGAGAGAGGTGAAGGCGCGTCTGTGAGAAAGCGACTGTAGACGAGATGCTAGAACAGGGCCAATTATATTGCATATCCGCCGCTGGAGCTTATCAATAACCCCTAGGCAAACAGAAGGGGCTCCAGACCATATATGGCAGCAATAGTCCATGCAAGGGCGAATTGTTGTTATTTACTTTTCATCGAATCTTTGTCGATATTCAAGATCAGGTAGGAAGCAATTTCAAATTTGTCTTTCTTACACCATTGAAACATCTTATTTTTCGATTAGGCTTAATTAGGTAAATATACAAATTAAGATTATTCTATATCAAAGTGCAATGCAAAGACAAATAAATCTCAGTTAACACGTCATTAGCAACGGAATAAAAACGATTAACAACATGCAAATGAAAATATAACACGTTGCAAGAGCCAGAAGAATTTTGGAACTGGCATCCTCATCTATTTACCCACAAAGCTATGCTCCAAACGTTAAAGAAAATGCTGCCTCCTTTCACGTTTTGCTGATAAATAAAACATGACATGGTTGAAAGAATTAACCTTCAGTGACTTGGTTTTATGCAGAATGGATGTACAATTTAATTTCAAAAATCTACATGCTAAATTTTTATTTTATTTATACGTGTATTGAGCATTTTTTTATACAACTGTTTCCTGGGCTAATTTAATTCTGACCATCTGATCAGTAATTGTTTATATATATATATATATATATATATATATATATATATATATATATATATATATATATATATATATATAGGTATCAGCCAGTCACGGTTCCTTGTTTCAATCTTTCGGTATCCTCAGGTGAATTTGGTCCGAATCGACAGAAAATATCGAACAATTGAACCCAAGGTAGAGTGAATGGCCGATACATAATTTTTTTTAATTTAAAAAAAACTGCATGCTAGATTTTTTTTTTTTTTATACGTGTATTGAACACTTTTTTATACAACTGTTTTCTGAGCTAATTCAACTCTGACCTTCTGGTCAGTAATTGTCTCTCTCTCTCTCTCTCTCTCTATATATATATATATATATATATATATATATATATAAATGAAAAGAAAGAACAGTAAGATATATAATCCGGTGTTCTTATAGATATTTTTATTTTTGCAAAATAGTGCTCAATTGAAAACATGGTTAGAACTGTGTAGCGAAAAAAATCATATTTTAAATCAATTAATTTATAATATATATATATATATATATATATATATATATATAGGCAGCATATCTTCATTCAAGCTTGTTTCATTAAATAATATAGACATAATATGTCTATTTTTTATAATAATCATTTCTAGTTCTATAATTAGTCTCTTGAATCATCAAGAAGGCGCTGTAGCTTTTGTTAACCTAAATCTTTTCGATCTCCTTCAAAATCAACCTCAGGTGGGAATTGCTAAAACAAATTTAATTCGTTAAATATATCAAAAGCAAACAACCAACACTGAACAAAATGTATTACAAGTGTAGTAGCAATGTTTTAAAATGTCTTTGACTAATATTTAATGCTACGTTGCATTTTTGCCATCTCTCGTTAGCTCCCTTACATTGTAGACGCTTGTTTACATACACAAAAAAACACCATAGCTACAACGGATGGATTTTAAAATAATTATAACGATCGCGCGTATTTACAAAAATCACCATCACATTGCTGTTATAATAAATTCGTCTTCGTAATGTACATTTACCTTGAAATATTTGTACAAACAAAAAAAGTCGAATAAGAAATATCTATCTCAGACTGAACAAAATACATTTTTTATCTTTTCTCATATATCATATCAGATTGCAGCCCGAGATACATACGAACAAACCGAGACTGATCATGACAACAGTTGAAAAATCGCACATGTATTGGTTAATTCGGTAAATATTGGTTTTGTTATCCGTAGTAATTTTCTGCAAGGAAAGTCTGTAAAAGAAGTAAATAGGCCAAATTTTCTTATTACGCCGGCGTATGTATCCCGCATTGAATCGAGATTCATGATGGCAGTAATGGGGGACGAATGACCAACAAGAAGTCCGATGTTTTCTTTTCGATAACTCAAAAACGGTAAGTTTCTTTATAATTTAATTGTTAATTCGAGTTCAGCATGTACATTTGAACGGAATTATGACGATTTTGGAAAAATTTTAATGGATATTAGCGCACGGGTAACAAAACCAATATTTACCGTTAATTCAAATCACAGAATTTATTATATAATTCTTACGCATTATGGAAAATTATTTTCCTCAATGACGTATAAATACTGCTAAAAGGCTTTTTTTCTAAAATTTATATTCCTTTTAAGTTTTTAATGACATTATTTTACACATTTGGCGGTCTATTGTTTCGCATATTAATAGAATTTATAAATGAATTTTCCAGTGTGTTTTTCTACTACAGTACCAGAGATGGGTGGCAAGATTTTTTTTTGATTTTTTTTGTTAGAGAATATATTGTAAACTTCCTTGCTAAACTTAAATGATGCTTTTATCGAGTTTCAGGTTACTGCAGGAACAAGGATTTTTTCCTAATTAATAATGAGTCTGTAACATATTACCTAGGCAGCTCAGAATCTTTCAACAAGAAAGAAAAAACACAGCTAATGTTCAGTGTTCTAAAAATACAGGTATCGCTCTTGGCTTTTTCTGGTTTTAATTTTCTGTCTCTCTTTCCCCCCATCACACTCTTTTTCTCTCTCTGTATATATCAGTCTATTCATATCTATTTATATATCTATATATATATTTTAGTCTCTTCATATCTATCTATCTATCTATCTATCTATCTATCTATCTATCTATCTATCTATCTATCTATCTATCTATCTATTCCAGTCTCTTCGTATCTATCTTTTTCAGTCTCTTCATATCTATCTATCTATCTATCTATCTATCTATCTATCTATCTATCTATCTATCTATCTATTTCAGTCTCTTCATATCTATCTTTTTCAGTCTCTTCATATCTATCTATCTATCTATCTATCTACCTATCTATCTATCTATCTATCTATCTATCTATCTACTTCTGTTCATATCTATCTATTTCAGTCTCTTCATCTGCTTGAGCTTTTAATACGGTGTCGTTGGAATAAAACGAAGGTAACAGATTTATTTTTATAACTTGCAATAATGACACTCCCAGTCTTAGATGCTCGCAGCCTGAATTAAGTAATGGGTGGAAATTAACTAAATATTTCATAAAAATGGTGTCTGAAATATTGACGTCCCATGTGGACCTTTGTCCGAAAAAGGAATTGCCCCTCTAATCTGCTTATTTGAGACTCAATGGTGTGAATCTTTTCTGTCTAAGTCTCTCATATATCTGTCATTCTATGTCTGTGAGTCAATACATATCTGACTTGTTGAAAGATCATCCAAAAGGATCTGATTAATTATTTATATGTATTTCTTTGATGTCTAGTGTCCCTTTACGACGTTGGCCCTCATAGCTCTCTACAATTTCCTGTACTTTGTTGCTCTTGATGTCTTTTTGTTATCTTTTCTGAACCCTTCTCTGTCATCCATTTTTTCAAACACGCCAGGTAGTTTATGTCTCTTTCCTTCAATCAGTCCTATGAGTATCAAATTTTCCAAGCCCTCTTTCCTCATTATATGCCCTAGAAATTTCAACTCTAGTTCTGTTGTTAAGTATAAGTGTCCTTGTTGTTTCCTTTTTCTATAAACTTTTGTTGCTCACATGTTTGGTCCTTCGTATTCTCATCAACCTTCTGTAGAATCACTTCACTGTTGCTTCAAGTTTCTTCTTCATCTTTGAGGAGATTGTCAAGCATTCACTGCTATACTGAAGGATTGATATAGCATAATAATTCAGTACACTTTTCTTTGTTTCTAACGAAATTTTCCTGTTTCTTATTACTTTGCTTAGATTTTGGAAAGCTTATTTTGCTATCCCAATGCACCTTCGCATTTCAGTGTTCGCACTTTCCGTCTTCTAATTAAATTCTTCCTAGATATTTAAATTGTCGTACGTTTTTGACATTGATATCTCTAATTTGTAATTTGCTTGTTGGGTTATTCCTTTTGCTGACAACCACACAGTCTGTCTTCAATTGAAGTTTAAACATTTCTTCTTTCTATACTTCACTATCTTTTATAGTTTACATTCTGGGCTTGCTATCAACGATGTGCCAGCTGTATATCTTATGTGGCTGTCATTAATAAATCCAGATAGGACTTCTAATTCTCTCTGAATCGTCTCACTGTATAGGATAAATAATTGTCGGGAAAAAAAATAAAATGCTTGAAGAATGATTTAAAAAGAAGACCTGAGATTACAATAAATCACCAGCAAGAGAACGGTATTTTTTGTTATCTTTAATGACCGGAAGTACAATATATCACTGCTGCTTGATATTGATTAACCATATTCAATTGAGTTACTCTTCTCCAATACTTCGGAAAAGGTAGATGCCAATTTCTTTCCGTTCTTTCACATGAGGATTTTGTCGACATTCTTATTACTTATACGTTATTATAAATAGAGTGAGTATATAGCAGTGTTCATAGAAACCTTTATCATCTGAGGCAATGACAGTAAAGTTATTGCTAAATCCATTGTTAAACATATAAGATACAGAAAACATACTTTTTAATTAGATATAAATTCACTATAAATTCACAGATAAAAGTTAACACAATATTTTTTCAAGAGAAGATTTTACATTATATATATATATATATATATATATATATATATATATATATATAGTTGGGTTGATGTGAGTTTGGGGTCACAAACTCATCAATCCAACCAAATATATTAGCTCTATCTCTGGTATTGAGCGCTTTCTAATAAGTACCATGGATATAATATAGAAATAATAATATATATATATACACACACACACTCACACACACACACATATATATATATATATATATATATATATATATATATATATATATATATATATATATATATATATATTGGAGTTGATGTGAGTTTGGGGTCTAAACTCACATCAATCCAACCAAATATATTAGCTCTATCTCTGGTATTGAGCGCTTTCTAATAAGTACCATGGATATAATATAGAAATAATAATATATATATATTACACACACACACACACACACACACACACACACACACACACACATATATATATATATATATATATATATATATATATATATATATATATATTTATGTTTATATTTATATAAACACACTTTTCATATATATATATATTTATGTTTATATTTATACACACACACACACACACACATATATATATATATATATATATATATATATATATATATATATATATATGTATATATATATATAAGGGCTAGGATTGGGGAGTCGGAGAACAGAGTTCAAATTCTCGTGGAATCCATTACATATATTTACGTGCTAATACCCCTGGGAAAGGTATTAATTTTCTTCTTTTCCCACCCCTCCAGCTATGGGTAAATAGCAGGATAACCTTGCGTGGCAACTGGTCTAGAAGAAGGACAACTCTAAATTCAAAAACTGCACCAGGTCTCTGTATTCGACCATTCAAAAACCTTATTACTTTAAACATTATTTTATACCCATACTTGAGTAGAAGCTCCGTTCATTTTTTTACAAAATAATATTATCGTCTCCCGCTCTGAAGACTCTAGAAATCATAAGATTCTTCAGAGCGGTTTTTTTTTATAAAAAATAAACGGAGCTTCTACTCATGTATATATATATATATATATATATATATATATATATATATATATATATATATATATATATGAATAATCAATTCATTTTTAAACAGTATCTTATTGTAGAAAAACGGCGTATTTTCCTCCTAGCAAGATTTCTCGAGTGTTCCAACCTAGCAAAGGAAATAAAATACTGTTTAAAAATTGAATTGATTATTCATTCACATATATGTGTATGTGTGTGTGCCCGCGCGCGCGTGTGTGTGTGTGTGTGTGTGTGTATTTATGGGCCAAATCGTCTTTCTTTTTCTACATAATCAAAGAACAAAATTGTCTTCTATTAGAATTTTTAAAATTTAAATTTACTTCTTACCATAGAATTTACATATCAAGCCTACTTCACTCAGAATCAATGTACAATAGCAGCAAGTTAATCAGAACGATTGCCATGAAAGTATTTTAGAAAAGACACAGGGAAGCCACATTACGATGGCCGGAAAGGGGCTGAAGCGGAGGTGCTTTTTTAGGACCAATAAAACTGCAATTTTTCCTTTGGATTTTATTCAAAGCCAGTCTTATCAATCGCATTTCTCAGTCTCGGAGATATCAGGAAGAACTCCGTATACAATTCTGAAGATAATCTCCGTCATTACATGAAAAAACGTTTATATATATATATATATATATATATATATATATATATATATATATATATATATATATATATACCCATTCATTTCAGAGTCATAATCAGAAATATAGTACCTCAGTACCAGTGAGTATCCTTCCACTCAACACCTTACAGTTGCGCTTAAAGATATAAGGTCAGGTTTAATTCCTGATGACTAAGTTATCCCAGAGAACTTGCACGCGTATAGGACATCACATTGCAACCATATGTCGACTCTTTCCCTGTATGTAAATGGAAAAAAAAACATTCTTAGATGTTCCCACATCTACAATTATTTCCTCCTAGTTTGTTATAAATTCAAAATGATGGAATGATAAGATTTCGATTTAAACGAAATCTGACGTTACTACTTTTTCAGTAACTCTTTCATTGCGGTTTTTTTTGTTTCATTTTTTTTTTTTTTTTTGTCTGAGAATTTCAAGTTATGTTTCAGTAAATTACTAATTCAGCAGATATTAGAATTTGCCTATGTTTATATCTTTAATGCGAATATCTTATAAAAACAAACACTAATATATATATATATATATATATATATATATATATATATATATATATATATATATATATATATATAAATTAGGTATCAGCCAGTCACGATTCCTTGTTTCAACATTTCGGTATCCTCAGGCGATTTGGGTCCGAATCAACTGAAAAGATCGAACAGTTAAACCAGGGTAGACTGACTGGCCGATACATATTTTTTAATTTAAAAAACTGCATGCTAAATTTTTAATTTTTTTATTATATGTATTGAGCACTTTTTGTATACAACAGTTTCCTGGGCTAATTTAACTCGGAGCATCTTATCAGTAATTGTTTATATATATATATATATATATATATATATATATATATATATATATATATATATATATATATATATATATAGGCAGCATATCTTCATTCAAGCTTGTTTCATTAAATAATATAGACATAATATGTCTATTTTTTATAATAATCATTTCTAGTTCTATAATTAGTCTCTTGAATCATCAAGAAGGCGCTGTAGCTTTTGTTAACCTAAATCTTTTCGATCTCCTTCAAAATCAACCTCAGGTGGGAATTGCTAAAACAAATTTAATTCGTTAAATATATCAAAAAACAACCAACACTGAACAAAATGTATTACAAGTGTAGTAGCAATGTTTTAAAATGTCTTTGACTAATATTTAATGCTACGTTGCATTTTTGCCATCTCTCGTTAGCTCCTTACATTGTAGACGCTTGTTTACATACACAAAAAAAACCATAGCTACAACGGATGGATTTTAAAATAAATTATAACGATCGCGCGTATTTACAAAAATCACCATCACATTGCTGTTATAATAAATTCGTCTTCGTAATGTACATTTACCTTGAAATATTTGTACAAACAAAAAAAGTCGAATAAGAAATATCTATCTCAGACTGAACAAAATACATTTTTTATCTTTTCTCATATATCATATCAGATTGCAGCCCGAGATAGATACGAATTGCTGTTATAAGTTCGTCTTCGCAATTCACCGCTTAAGAGATCGTAAGTACTTGGGTTAATAAAAACTACGGCGCCTTGATGAATTTCAACTTCACATGAAGAAGTTAATTAGAGAACTAGTAAGGATTATTATAAAAATAAATAGACATAATATGCCTATATTATTCAGTATATATATATATATATATATATATATAGAGAGAGAGAGAGAGAGAAACAGAGATTGGTGGCAAAGTCTCATCATTTTACAATTGAAATAGCTAGATACAACCATAAGTCCTATGCTAACAGTTCCTTTTCTCGCAATTCTGGTTTGTGATACATTCTTCCGGATTCTTGCTATCAATTCAACTTTTATATTAAAAAAAAATTAAATGCAATTTCAATTGTTATTTTTTGTTTTAATTCTTTTTTTCTTCTCTCTATTTAATGTTTTCTTTTTCTCATACTCACTCACTAACCCCCTGCGTCTTAATAGATTTATAGCATTGCTTCAGGTGAAATGATTAAAATAACTATGATCCTTATATAACCAATATCTACGTATATCATATTGCATTTAAAGTACTTCACAAATGACTTCAAAATGTATCTTTTGATAGAGAACTTTTAACCACCTTATATTGAAACGAACATAATTCGAATGCATTTGCAGCCTTTTTACATACATATGAGTTAAATATTAACAAAAAATTTGTTATTAAATTTTTCGACTCAAAGTGAATATAAAAATGGATACACATTTGATAATGACTTTTTAAATTAATACATATATTAGTTGAAAAAATTATGCAAGATTATTATTTGTTATATATCATATTTAAAACCCTAAAGACGCTCTGTTGAATGCAACAATATTTTGCATAAATTATCTGAGATGTAGCTTTATGATTAATGACCACGATTTGATTAAGTCAACAAAATTCAGTGATGAAAAAGATATCAATTAATAATTCACTTGTCCCCACTGGGGAAGCGTTTTATTCACTATTTAACCGCCAATGTTTGGTTTCCATCATTTTTCAGGAAGCGTTAATGAATTTCAACGTGTATAATTTGTTTTTGAATAGCGAAATTAAATTTTATATGCACTTTCATGTCAGAAAAAAGTTTGCCAATGTGCTACCGTAACAGACCAGTAATAATGGATTATACGAGAGTTTGTTCAACCTGTATTGCTATCTTACAAACCTGTGAACTGGACAATAGGATAACTCCTATTGAGAAATAGATAAATAAATAGCAAATAAAATTTCAGAGTCTAAGCGGTTACCTTAGAATTATAGTATAATACAGAGGCAGTAAAGGATAAACCTCTACACCTGTTCAAAAGACTTATTAGTAATAAGTAAACAATATATTCTAACCAAATCATTACTTATAAATGCTGCGGATATCCAAACATCAATCAGTCTTTAGTATTTTTCTCTCAATAACTGTCTTCTGTAGTTTTCTTTTTCTTTGAACATATCATTGTATGCAAAATGTGTTCCTCTAAAAATATTTAAAATAATTATTATCATTTAGATGGATGTACATATGCATAAAAAATGAATTATTCTAGTATTATTTCAAACTGTTGTTCTTATACTATTCTTATCCAGATGTTATTAGAAACACAATGTTTCGATCAATGACTCACTAGTCATCATCAGGTGTACATTGATTGGCTGATATTGGATATCTTGGTTGCGATGTTTTATCCCCATGATAGCGGTTATTCTACGTTCCTGCTAAATTGGGGCTTCACTACCTGACTCAAAAATTTAACTCATGACATCGTCCCAATAAATAAATTATCCAGTGGTCATACTGGAATATTTATGTTTAGAACACAACTAGAGCTGGTAATAGTTTTCTTCTCCAAAATTATTGCTAATGAGTTGTTACTCTCTGAATTATGCCAGTATCAGTCAGTCAGTTATGTGCCATGCGTTATATACGCTTAGGCGATCATGTATCTTTCGATATATAACTGACCAGGCAGATGTTTTCCCGCAGTAGGTTGCCATTTCTTTCTGCAGTAGACCAGTTACCATCCAAGGCTATAGAACCCTGTCTGTCCTATTTATTTAGCTGTGGGGAGAAGAAGAATATTCATACCTTTCCCTAGTGTATTAGCAAGTAAGTGGATTCGACTGGAAGTCGAAATCAGCTCTCAGATTCCTCAGTCCGGGCCGCTATCCATTAATCCAACGTCAAAGTGTAATCAGATAAATATTCAGAACAATGATTTAGTTGTATGTCTAAATAACTATACAAACTAGAATAAACTGCGTGATACACCGAAGTATATAAATTTGTATAATATATTAATATAGATCTGGGTTGGAAATACAATATGAAAGCAACATTATATTCTTATATTGGCCACACATACATCACATTCTCTCGTAGGTTGACTTGTCACTTGTCGAAAATTAGTGCAATTCGGAAATAGATCTCCCATCACATCACAGACAGCTAAAATACAACTACGAGATAATACAAAAATGGTATACAGCACTCAATGCAAAGAAAGATTCAAAATTTTAGAAGCTCAAAATTATATAAAAGAAACAATTTATGTAAACAACACCGAGTTCGTGAGACCTGAAAGAACAAACTAACACTTTTGAAATCAATACATTGTGTCATAATACGCGCTGTAGATAGAAATATACTGCTCAAAAGCGATTTTGTCATTCGTGATATTATCCCTCATTTTTAGATTTATGTATTTAGCGTTGTACAAAAGTCACACTTCTTCAATAAATATTTTATGTCAGTTATTTTTATGGTTAGAACATATTTATTCGTTGGGTTTTGTTCAATTTCCCACTATGGAAGAGTTCCAAGTTTAAAGTTATAATAAGGACACCCTTTTGGATAGCAATCATTATAAAATAAACGAAGTACACAGTATAGATATAACATTTTTATTTCTAATTCCTGGTAAAAATCTAAGTAAATACTATATAATCTAAAATAAAACTAAAATACCAACGATTTCTCATTCACAACACTCGGTATTTCTAAGCTAATTTATTTCAAAGTAGAGCACATTTAATTGACAGTAAGATTGTTGCATTGTATTTTTCTCCAGTAAGTCCAACGGGGAAATCATTCTTCATCACAAAATGTCAGTAGGGATATAAGTATTTAAATAAGTACCAAATAAGACGGGAACTTTTGTTAGTGATGAAGGATCGAAACTAATTTCGTCCGTAATGGAAAAAGCGTGAATCACTGTGCCAACTAATCGGTAGAATCCTGCCCATTTGTTCTATCGATTAGTCTGTTCTTCCCTAGCAGTTAAGGTTTAAATAACCTACCAAACAGATACAAATATATATTAGAGAAGAAAAACAAAGTAAAATAGAAATGGGAATAAATAAGAAAATTCTTTAGTACTGGAGATGAGTTTAGTAATCTTGAGAAAATGGCTTTACACAAAGGAAAAAAAAGTAGTTCATGCAAGACATATTACTAAAATCTGCCAGGATGTAAAGGGCTGATAGCCGAAATAGATATTTCATTTTTTCTTTCTTTTTCTGGACGAATAAGCTTTAAGTACTGTTATACTAACATATATACATACAAAAATATATACTAACATATATACGTACAAAAATATATTTACATGTGTTCACTACTCACACCTTTTCTCCCATTCCTTGTGTTTGTGTGTGTATGTTTCTGTGTGCGTTTGTGTTTTTCAGAAACGTTACCTGAAACTTAGTATATAAAATTATAACTTCGTGATATTTTCCCAATCTTTCCTTCTATAGCTACCAATCGCAATAGTAATCCCGCAGTTAGAATAGTTGATTATACATCTTTTGAATATTTTCTGTTCTAAAACTTATGACATGTTGAAGGTATTGTTTAATTTAAATATGTGGTGACATTTATTAACTTACTTTCGGATTTAATCAATCAGAAGGAGATCATTTAACACTCAAAGGTGACAATCTAAACCAAGGAGATAAACTAATAATTGGAACCACGACTGAACATCACATGAAAATATATAGTTATAAAGAAATAATGATAGTTATAGAGAAAGATATATGTTTTATATTTGCAATAGCATAGACAGTGCTGTCAATGATGAATCCCATCTGGTAGTCAAAAAAAAAAAAAAAAAAAAAGCGCAAGTCTAGGTCAACAGCAGAAATAGTCCTCGTTACTAATGAAGTTGACTATTCCGCTTATAAAAATAATGAACATTTTGCCGGATTTTGGTTGATTAGCATTAATTAAACCTTCCTCTATTCCAGATATTTTAAGCTTGGATGTGCGGTTGGTACAATATCTAACGGTTCAGAATTGTAAATCAGAGATCCGAGTTCCAATTTCAACTGGGTTCGTTAAATTCACTTATACGCAATTAATCTTGGAAATATATGAAACCCCTGCGTTAATAACTTGCCTCAGTAAATCATTATTATAATTTAAAAAATATTATAATCATGATGGCGTTCTCGGCTTTGATGGCGCCTTGGGCGACTGTCCGCGTTACCTGCACCCTGAGTTCGCCCTGCTCTTTGCAAGACAAAAATTATTTTATGGCTTTAAATAACCTGCAAAATGTTGATGAGTCGTAAAATACCAATAAAAAATAAATAAATTTGAAAGAATTATTTTTACTTTTAAATCAGTGCTTATGTCACTAATAATTCCGTACTGGTGATCATGTCCTTTTTGTAATTCGTAGGAGTACACAGTTACCAATGTCGAAAGCACAGTTTCAAACTTAACATTTGTAAATTAAAACAATGTAAAGATAGCTTTTTATAAAATCAAAGCTGAAAGATCCAGAATAGAGCATTACTTAGGTTGGTTCTTCTAATCATTTGTAAATAGTACAACATAAAACAGGCTGGTTTCTAATTAAAACATAAAGTAAGTATATATATTTTGAAAATTAGACATCTTATGGAATTCTCCTTCTCAATAAATATAGCTTTGCCTTTAAATTAAAAATTTCCTATTTGGCGTGAATATTCAGGTCAGAAAAATATAATAATAAAAACCTTAAATTTAGTGAGTGATGGTTAGCTCATCTATTCGCTAAGATAAACTCGGGAATGCTTGGTGTTAGTTTGTGATGAAGTAAAACATAAGATTTTCGTAATTAAAATTGTAGGAAAGTATCAAAGTGATTTAAAAATAACCCAATCATCGCCTGTCTGAGCCTGCGAAATAATCAGTACGGAATAAAATTTAATATCTATTCCTGTGAACCGATTTCGGAATAGAAATAGAAATTGGTCTTAAGAATGGTTTGTATAAAATGTGAACGTTTGGACTAAGCTAGTAAAAAGAACTGCAGCTAACGATAAACCATTCTATGGTATATCTGAACATAAAACTTTGTACACATGGGCACATAAAATAATCTGCATAGTCAGTTAGCAGAAGTGATATCTGTTTAAATCAGCAAGTCGCTCTGGAGCAGAAAAATTGTTTTCCATTTGGTGGGATGATAGTAAATTCTTTTTCTTTTTGTTTCACCTTTTTTTTTCTTTTTTTTTTTTTTCACTATCGCTACATCTTTCTTTTTCTCACGCGTTCATTTTTTATTGCTTTTGTTTTTCTTCTTTCACGTATCTTTCCGATTCTGCACTTGATTTTCCTTCCTTATTTTCTTTTATTTATTGGCTTTACATTGGTTATTTTTTTTCTTAAGATCCCGACTTCTTTCATCATTGTACGCGTTTCTCATTTCTTTATTTATTTCATCTCGTCCCTTTTTAATCTTTTCTTCTTCCTATATCGTTTCTTTATTCTTTCTTTCATTGATTTATTTATTTTAGATTCCTTTCATCTTTCTTTCTTGCTTCTTTCTCTCCAAAACTGCCTCAATGAATTACTCTCCATTTTACTAATAAAACATATTTCCTCTTTTCTCCAACATCTTTTCTGTTTTATAATGTCAAATTTCTCCTTAAAAATAAACTTTTTTCACATCATGGTTTTACTTTTTTTATTGAATTCACCTCAAGCAAGGCAGTAAAGCCACTAAGACGCAAGAGGTTACTGGGTTTGAAAGAATTAAAAAGAAAAACAGAAACATTATTAATGAGCGGGAAGAATAGAAGAGTAATCAGTAAAACAGTAGAAAACGACTGGCATTGCATTTAAATTTTTGAAGCTCAAAGTTGACAAGAAATCATGCAGCCGGAAAAGAGTTTCACAGGGAAGAAATGCGAGAAAAGAAACTGACGAATACATATAACCAAATCATCTGTAAATTGATACGACCTTGTTGCCAAACTAGTATTGCAATTAAATTCATTTAGTTTAGGTACAATAACGAAGAGCTCATCCGAACAATTACCATAGAATTATTTATAGAAAAGGCCCAGGGAGGCAACTTTAAGGGGGTGGGCTATTTCTGATTCTTCTTTGGATTTTATCAAGAATCTCTAAATACATAGCAGGAGAACTGGATTTAAAATGGCAGCAATAATCTAAGTATGGACGAATAATAAACTTAGAAGTATGTACGATTCTGGAGAGAAAATTTTCTAGCACGAAACAGTGGACCAGCTTTCTTAGCAGATAACCTCGCAATCAATTCAATATCGTCTTTCCACTTCATATCAACCAAGAATGTCAGCCCGAGAAGGCACAACGCGTCACTCTCCTGGAGGTAGCATCTGCCATGTTGATGGAAGTCAGGAATGGGTCTCTCTGATGCTTAATAGAGAGGTTTTGTTTCCGATGCGTTAAAATTAGCAAGACATTCTTTGTTCCAGTTAACAAAAGACTGAAGGCAATTTTTGACATCAAGTTCCAACTTGACTTTATCGAACTGATCAGACTTAGTATCAGGAATAAAGGATTGTGATATCAGCAAAGATGCCAAGTTTAGAGCCGATCCTATCGGGAAATCTTTAATTAAAATTAAAAACAAAGTATAAGGCTTGGAGAACAACTGCATTAGTACAAAAGGATCTAGAAAAGTGGTCATTCGGAATAACTTTCATTTAGTGAATTTAGACTGAGTTTTAATATATACATACCTAAATGTTACTGATATATATATATATATATATATATATATATATATATATATATATATGTGTGTGTGTGTGTGTGTGTATGTGTGTGTGTGCAGGAAATTGTAAGAAAATGTAAAAAGGACTTCATCGTACTGGGTTTGTTGACGTTGTTTTGACTAGACATGCGCTCGAACGAGAGACGCTAGAATTTTTAAAATAACTTTTGCAATTTAGCCAAACTCACCTATTTTCTCTTTCTTTCTATCATCTGTTTTTAAATGTCCCAATATTTTGATAACGGAATATATATATATATATATATATATATATATATATATATATATATATATATATATATATATATATATAGGATTAATTTAAATATAGGTTTGTCACTTAGCTGACTGTTTTTACCTTCAATATCCTGACTCCAGAGTTTCGCATGCGGACCCGTCTATCCACTCTTTCAGGAGGTAGCAGCAATTTACTGTATATATTTTTCCGATTTGTTTCCTTTTTTTATACACATATATATACATTTTATATTTGTATAAGTATATATATATATATATATATATATATATATATATATTACACACATTTATAAATAAGTAATTGGTTCGAAGAATGTTTTTTATATTTCAACTCTTTACTTATTTAAGTTCATCCATTTTCTATTATGTAAGTTATAAATGCTTAACTAATAGTAAGACATGTTAGGAGTTTTCTGTCTATTAAATAAAGGGATTACTTTGAAATTAGCTGAAAGTTACCCGCATCGACATGCTCCTGAAGAAGACTGCAGAGTACAATGGTTGAAAGGTATAACAAAAATGGGACCAAAATCCACGTTCAAATAATACTAATATTGTTAAATTCTCATCCCAGAAATTCAAGTATTATCGAACATTATTATTTAGAAGGATAATGGAATAACACATTTTCATATATTTTTATAAAATTAAAACAAACTCTTGAAATCACTTTTTTTATTATTTTATTGCATAGAAATACTCGGATATTACATAAAATTCTGTTTCCGTCAGTTTCCTTCCATTTTGATTTTTCGACACACGTATTATTAACTAATACACTAAATAAATTTACATTAATTTTTTACGTGAGTGAATGGTTTAAACTGATAGAAATATGTCCAAGAAATCTCATTTCAGGTAACTATTTTAGAATATTTTTTTTTATATAACAAGTATATATTTAGTAAATTTCATCTCTATATTTCTGAGATGAGGTATTTTAACTACTTATACTATTTACCTCGTTCGAACTGTTGTGCACACCTTTGTCTTATTCACGACGTTTCGGCTGTTGCACACTCCGGCTTTCTTCAAGTAGACCGGAGCATACAACGACCAAAACGTCGTGAATATGACAATAAAGATTTGGACAACAGACCGAACAAGATAAATAGTGTAAATAGTAAATATTAGTTTAGTCGAGTACAATATCTCAATAGTGGATCATCTATTAAAGCTAGCTATACACTTCGAAATTGCATGATTCGAATTTAGTGATTTATGTTCTTACTAACAATAACTATACTACTGGTCAGTCTTACTGCGGAAGTACATATGACAAATATTCTCTTTTAGGTATGTAAATTCGATTATCCTAAACTTATGAAATAAATACATATTTTTGTTTATTCAATTTAAAATAATTAAAAGATAAACTTTCAGTTAGATACATAAAAATAGAATTCGTTTCAGAAGATATTTTTACAGCTTTAGGAAGTTAACTTACTACTAAAGCGTTCCTTCTTAAAATTATCCAAATATGCAATGAGAATAAAAGTCATAGACTACATTAAAAAGACCATAAGTTTT
>CAHIKZ030004749.1:0-40000 GCA_903632075.3 Acanthosepion pharaonis | reverse complement strand
AAAGTAACTATTTTATAGTAAGGCATTACGGAATTACGTTCCAAGTTTTCCGTAATGCCATCAATCTCCCACGATATTCATAGTTCCACTTTGAAGTTAATACCAACAGGTAAGTACAATTGGCTTTCAAAGGGCCACACAGGAAATTAAATTATCACACTACGTACATTTAAAGAAACGTGGGTAAATCATCGACCGAAAAAGAAAAAGAAAATTAAGTTAAATGTTGCAATGATTCGACAAATAATGATGAATTTCTTTTCTTTTTTTTTTTTTTTTTGCTTAAATCCTTTTGCTTGAGGTAAACGCCATGGTACAGTAGTAAATATATATATATATTGTTATTTACGCGCACTAAGTCACTAGAGAAAATAATTATCCTGTAGTGTTGACTATGTGCAAAATCCGGTCCATCCAAAGGTGTTGTTACCTTTCTTATACCGTTTGTAGTTTCCATAGGAATAAAATAAATACCTTTCGGTACGTCCTTCGTGTGTGTGTGGTTTCTCTTCTCTAAATTCCTTTCGGTACGTCCTTCGTGCGTGCGTGCGTGCATGTGTAGTTTCTCTTCTCGAGAACAACAAATAAGGATTAGGTAAATACATTTGTGTACTTAAGAAAAAGTGCCTGTGTATATTTTGATGAATTAGTAATGAATTTTTCATGGTGGACGGGACTTGCCTTGCTGCTAGCTTCGAATCCACATTGACACATGAAATCTGTTTCTCTCAGGGTTAAGATAGAGCATCTACAAGTGGCTCTCCACTCTTTACGAGCTTCTGCTACGTTTTCCCGGCTTTTAAGGTTGATGTTACAGCGCTTGATCTTATCATTCAGCTTATACTTAAAAGGGCAAAACCTACAGGACATTTTCTATTCCGAAGTTGGCCATAGAATAGCCGTTTTCCCACCAAGTGAACTGCCCATCTCAAGTATCTCTTAATAAGGGAATTGTATTGCATCTCAGCTATATCCGACTGTCGCTTACATTGTTATCCTATTTAATGATAGAAATCAAACGAAAACATAAAACTAACAAAGCAGATTTTGGGGATATGCAGATATGTATAGATAGAAGGGAGACGAATAAAAAGTGGAGAGAGACGAATAGGCGGGGAGAGAGACGAAAAGAGAGAATGAGTTGGGAGGCGAAGAGAGAGAGTGGGAGGAGAAAAGAGAGAGAGAGAGAGTGTGGTAGACGAAAAGAGAGAGAGAGAGGAAGGCAAAAAGAGAGAGAAAAGTGGAAGGCAAATAGAGAGAGAAAGTGGAAGGCAAATAGAGAGAGAAAGTAGAAGGCAGAGAGAGAAAAGTGGAAGGCAAATAGAGAGAGAAAGTGGAAGGCAGAGAGAGAAAAGTGGAAGTTAAAAAGAGAGAGAAAAAGTGAAAGGCGAAAAGAGAGAAAAAAAGTGAAAGACGAAAAGAGAAAGAAAAAGTGAAAGGCGAAAAGAGAGAAAGAGTGGAAGGCGAAAAGAGAGAAAGAGAGTGGAAGGCAAATAGAGAGAGAAAGTGGAAGACAGAGAGAGAAAAGTGGAAGGCAAAAAGAGAGAGAAAATTGGAAGCCAAAAACAGAGAGAAAAAGTGAAAGGCGAAAAGAGAGAGAAAAAGTGAAAGGCGAAAATAGAGAAAAAGTGAAAGGCGAAAAGAGAGAGAGAGTGGAAGGCGAAAAGAGAGAGGAAGGCGAAAAAGAGAGAGAGTGGGAGGCGAAAAAGAGAGAGAGTGGGAGGCGAAAAGAGAGAGAGAGTGGGAGGCGAAAAGAGAGAGAGTGAGACGGCTAAAAGAGAAAGCGAGAGTGGGAAGGCTAAAAGAGAGAGAGAGGGGGAAGCAAAAAGAAAGGGGGCGAAGAGACAGAGGAAGGGATGGGATAGAGAAGGACAGAGGAAGAGGGTAGAGAAAATATGATAATCGGTAGATAGACATAAATATAAATGATAAACGGTGACTAGATGCACTTTAACACTACCAAAAAATTGACAATGATTTATTTCGTAAAAAAATCTAGAAATGGAATTAAAGAAAATATATATAAAATTAAATCTTTATCCAGCTAACATTATTAACTGCAGATTATAAAAACATTAATCCACCAACAGAAAATACACGTTAACACAAGTACTAATGATTCCTACGATCGTTTTATAATTAACTCCACATGGAATTAAACAATATTATTTTTAACCCCCTAATGCCCAGGTATCAATTATTAAAACTAAAATTCGGCATTCATTATAAGATTATAAAAAGCTGGTATTCATTAAATGTTTCTACAGATTACCCATTAAATGCCTACAGTCCCAAAATAGGTTTAGGGGATTATTCTTTTAAAGTTATAAGTGTTTTTTGTAACTTCATTCATGATACATACACATCTGTAGACATTTATATACATACATCCAATTAAACGTCTATGCATATATATATATATATATATATATATATATATATATATATATATATATATATATATATATATATATACATATATATATATATATATATATATATATATATATATATATATATATATATATATATATACATATATATATATATATATATATATATATATATATATACATATACATATATATATATGAAGAAAAATTTGGAAAAAAACAAACCAAAATCCTTAAATGCAATTATGTTGTATAAAATGAATGAAATGTCGACGTCTGACGTTTCGGTTTAATAAACCTTCTCCAGGACAATATTCATTAAAATACAATTCAGTTCAATTTGACAAAGACGATGGACATAAAAAACAAGTCTTATCCAAAACAGATAACTGAAAATTTTTAAAATGATCAGCTTTCCGTTTAGCATGGTCACATTTTAATGAATATTGTCCTGACGAAGGTTTATTAAACCGAAACATCAGACGTCGACATTTCATTCATTTTAAACAACATAATTGCATTTAAGGATTTTTGGTTTGTTTTTTCCAAATTTTTCTTCATTCTGTCGGATCTATATCCATTTACATTTATACATATATATATATATATATATACATATATATATATATATATATATATACATATATATATATATATATATATATATATATATATATATATATATATATATATATATATATATATACATGTATATATACATATATATATATATAGATATACATATATACATATATATATATATATATATATATATATATATATATATATATATATATGTATGTATGTATGTATGTATGTATGTATGTATAAATATAATTAACAATATGAAAACTGTAATAGTTGCCGACGCGTTTCGTCCAATGTGGACTTTCTCAAGGCAAAAAACGAAATGAATCTATTTAAACAAAATGACTAATAATAACAAAAACAAAATGACCTTATTATTATTAGTTACTTTGTTTAAATAAATTCATTTCGTTTTTTTTTTTTTTTGTTTTTTGTTTTTTTTTGCTTTGAGAAAGTCCACATTGAACGAAACGCGTCAGCAACTATTACAGTTTTCCTATTTTTATTTATATTTATAAATATTGTCTTTTCTACAGTTTATCTCTGAGAAATTTTCATATGTATATATATATATATATATATATATATATATATATATATATATATATATATATATATATATATATATATATTATTGCTTATATGCATGTATGTATACATACAGTTGTCTCTGTGTACAGATTTGCAAGCTTAAAAATAGTATATTTAAACAAAAATCCTTCGTTAAAATATATTTTTATGATTAGAAAGGATAGAGAATAACTTTCTTTCGGTCTGTTTTTACTGGTATGGAATGAGCCATTTTACGTTAGGTGAAAATATGTAAAGAAATTGCTGAAACCATGTGTTTTGAATACTTTCGACTATCGTTTGTCGCTTACAAGGACATCAGTTGACATTTAAATTATAAATAAAGTGTAACCCGGATATAAGAGACCAGGATATAAGAGAAACCCGGATATAAGAGAAATTTTCTCTGGTCCCAAATTAGACCCTGTGTTAATGTAAACAAAATAGACCAAACGCGGATATAAGAGAAACCCGGATATAAGAGACTTCTTCTCCGGTCCCGACAACTCTCTTATATCCGGGTTACACTGTATGACCAGAGTAGCGTTTATATTAAACCTTTGGATAGTTTAAAATGAATGTAGATTCACGTTTGCATACACGTAATGTTTGATAATATCGGTTTTCGAGGACGATTCTAGCGTACGTGGAAGGACATGAAAGTCATACCACGATTTGACGAAAGCCCTCTGAGTGAAATTGGATAAACATTTTAGGAGCCGAGGATTTTTCTGGTAGGAAAAATTCGCATGTCATCCTGACAGAATTAGAGACTACTGACTTTGTTCAACTATTGATCGCGCCAAATTTTGCGCTAAAGTATTCTCGGTATAGTTACAGTATAAACCATAACATGACTTTTGAAGAAATACAAATGATCTTGAGTGTGTGTCTACACTGTGATTAGCTAGCTGCCCTATCTGACGGGTATACACGATAACGAACAACTAGTGAATATTATGCATGTTACTGTAAATGATCAGTAAACTATTCTTAATATTAACATCAGACTTGGATTTCACAATTTTTTAATTCAAAGAGGAGGCACGGTGGAGTAATGGATAGCGGCTCGCATGGGGGAATCGGTAGAGCCGAGTTTGAATTCCAGTCAAATCCGTTATATTCACTTACGTGCTAATACCCTTGGGAAAGGTATGAATCCTCTTCTTCTCCCCCTTCTGTAGCCCTGGATGGCATTTGGTCTACCAAATGAAAGAAATGGCAACCTACTGCGGGAAAAATCTGCCTTGTCAGTCATGTATCGAAAGATACATGATCACCTAATTTTGAATATTGTTTATCATATTCACAACATATGTAAAGTTGCGGGATAATTTTTAGATTCTCTTTTTTGTTTTGATAATTTAAATATTAATTAATATGGATAATTCCAAATTTAATCCTAGTTTAATACGAAGCAAATCGTTTGTTGTATTCGTTAAAGACCTATCTGACTTCAGTAGTCATAGCCTGCTAAGCTAGTTAACTAATCATATCACCACAATGAGTCACCCCGGTGCCTTTTCTTGAATCGTCAGAGGTACTTACAAAATAATTGAGACAGAAGCTGTTAGCTACATCAACTCAAGATGCAAAATACGAATGTTTTTGGAATGCTTATGCACTGAGAAAACATTTGTAGAGCAGGAAAACAAATTTGTGAAACAAGAAAAACCTGAACAAAGCCTTTGTTTTATGTTATAACAATTAGGTTTTTATGAAAAATTCGCGGTTCATTATTTCTGATAATGCAAAAAATATTACAGATTTTACAAAGAACGAAAAATACAAAAAAGTAATAATCAATATTCACATATTTCTGAAAACGAGGTGACCAAACATGGAAATGTATGAAAAATGTCTGTTGTAATTTCTAGCCTGTTCATAAATTATTTACAACTTGCAAGTGTCTTGTCTTAATTACTTTTATCTGTTCTTTTTATAACGGATAACTTGCACTTTTCAGAGAATATGTTATTACTATTATCAGTAATAGCATACTTTCATATATACTAATATTGGTATAAATAACACATGAACCTAATGTTTTCGCTTTCAGCGTCATGTACAATTTACAAGAAAACATGTATATATCCGAATAAGCTGTTTTATATAATACGTAAATTTATCAAAGTTCATCTTTATTTTCTGTATTACACTCCCCCTCTGCAAGTACTTTCGAATATTGCTACATACGTTTTCAGGGATTTCGTTTTAGTTTTTATGTCGCAGTTACATAAATACAAAAAAAATCGGTTAGGCTACGTGCCCATACGAGTCAAAATACAAATTTAAAAACTTAAATTTTCATGCTTTTGCTATCGGTGCAGAATTATAACTGACACTTAAGTTTTTATATATCTTCCCACACTTCTTACGTATATTTACATCCATAAACAAAAACAATACTTTAGATTGATCAAGTCTTTCTAGAAAACGAATCGCGTTACACATAATCTTTTCAACTTTGTCATCCATTTGCTAATCCTATATATATATATATATATATATATATATATATATATATATATATATACAACAATTTGAAATTGTCATCTTCAGGGTGCATAGACAAACACCAACACAAAATATGTGTAGACAGAAAGATGTTTTTTTTTTTAAATTATGTTATTTATTGACTGTTAAATATATATTTTGGAGCATGCAGAAATATTCAATTTAAGAGCATCTCTAATATATATATATATATATATATATATATATAATATATATATATATATATATATATATATATATATATATATATATGACTGAATAAATTACAAACACTATGTCTGGTCATTTTTATCTTAATACTTTCATATTCATGAATATTTCTTTTATTTCCCAAATGATTCACATCTATTTCTGAGATCATCATCATCAGGGATATAAAAGTGATTTTTACTGTTACAGTGCATTTCTTGCCTCATTTGATTGTAATATACGGAAAAATATTCGTGAATATGTAAGGATTATGATAAAAATAACTCAACATAACATTTGTAATTTGTTCAGTCAGACATGCCTAAAAGAGAATTTGCTGTCTAAATGCACACACATGCACACACACACACATATATATTGCATCTAACATGAAACAGACTGTCGCCTCTAAGTGTCGACTTCTATGTTCACTTTTATATTTACACACGCTCTATCTCTGATATTGAGACTATATTTAAAACTATATTTCTTCATATATATATATATATATATATATATATATATATATATATATATATATTAACAAATCCTAACTGATGAAATTCTCTCTCTCACTATATATATATATATATAAATATATATATATATATATATATATATATATATATATATATATATGTATGTATGTAAAAACAAAACTAACTGATGAAATTCTCTCTCTCTCTCTCTCTCTCTCTCCTACACACACATATATATATATATATATATATATATATATATATATATATATATATATATCGGTAAATCGGTAAAATGTACATTGGGGTTTCATCATTTTTCAGTCGTAATCTGTATCAGAAAAGATTGTTATATTTTTTATATCTATCATGTATTTCGCGATACTTTCCCCATATGAAAATAAATTTCATACATAATTACTTATGTACATACGCACATCGTAGAGCATATAGATTTCATGCAACTTTTATGTGTAAACTAATGTGCCAAAGAAATCCAAAGACGCTATCTTATAGCGCATAGCTCCTCGTTTTACATGAATAACAACAGCTACGCAACATTGTATGGATACTTCGATATGCTGAAGTGATTTCATGAGTATATGAGTCCAGGTTACATTTCAGGAGTGTAAATGACTCGCAAGAAGACTTCAGTTATTACAAATTAAAGACAGAATCAGGGCATAGGGAGACGATTCCAACGTATGGCACCGTTTGAAACTGCCTGAAAACCATACCACGGTTTCCTTGTATTTTTTTTTCAGTGATGCGAAGACAGATTTCAGTTTCACTAGTGGTTCATGTGAACCTCAATAGAACACATTTATCACTATTACAATGTCACACTAGTTTGTACAACACCCTGCTGATAGGATAATTTTATAGCCCTATGCAGTTTCCTCCTTGTGAACTAGACTGATCACCCGAAAAACCCGGAAACGCAACTCGTTTGACTGGACAACACGGTGCCGGTCTTTCATAGTACAAGAGTGATATATTTTAGCCCTAATCAAGTGGAGTAACCGATGTCGTTTAGTCAATAATGTTTTGTTAGACAATGACACTGAATCCTCATAGAAGTTAGTGAATATTGTACAATAAATTGAATTATATGTTGTACAATATCAGCATGAAAATGTAGAGTGATCTGATGAAATATTACCTTTACTCATAGGTAGTCCAATTTTTACTTCACATGTGAAGTCCCGCTGTTACCTGACCAAAATTCAGAAATTGTTCTCATACTGTTGCCCGAAAAAAACCTACTCGTGCAATATTCCCAAACAGTTGATCCTCGGTCAAACGTTATCAAATTTTGTCTGCGCCCCATACTTGCCACAGCTACACTACCTCCTTGTCAATGTCATCGAGCTGAGTCCATTTGCACGAATATAGTTGAACAATAGCATCAAAGAATCATTTATGAAGCTAGCTCCAAAGTAATTATTTTTATTATAATTTGCTTGTACACGACGTCATAGGAAAATGCTGGTTGTATGGCCGTACAACGTGAGACCCGCCTTCGATAACTCATTTTTTTTACCTTGTTACAGGTAGCAGCTGAGTCAGTCTAACGATATCTCATTTGATATGAAAGTACCTACAAACTATTAATGCTTCACAGCATTCATCAATGCAAAAATAAATAAACAAATAAATAAATTGCATCTAGTGGTATTCATCATCTGAACCATTACGGAGACAAAACAGTGGATATAAGCACAGTTTGGTTGTAAATAACGCGTGACTGCTTTGTATGTGATTATTTACTTTTCTGTCGTCATTTTACTAATGACAACCCAGGAAATGAAGAGTATCTTGGAATCACCATCTTTATCAAGATGGTGGTTCTATTTTCTTCGATTTCTTCACATATAGGAAAGAGTGCTGAATATTTTTTCGGTACGTCCGTTTATACAAATCTGACCAAAATGTAGAATAGTGAAAATCTCTTTTTGGTTCGACAGAGGACTTTTTCGACATTCCTCATGTAGACACAATATATATATATATATATATATATATATATATATATATATATCTAACGTACCTAACCGTTCGGCCACGTAAGATTTCCAGTCAAACGTGTGTGTGTGCGCGCACCTTATATATACTTGAAGGCATGTTTAATCGAGGTGTTTAAACACCTATTGGGATGCATAAAATTATATAATTTAAATTATGCCATATAGTGCTTAATAGCTTAGAGTGCTCTTTATTGTATTAAAAAGTAACAAATTGATACTTATCAAAGATCGACTCAAAGTTTAAAATAAAATAAAAGTGTTCTGTAAAGATGACCAATAAAAAATATACTGAATTAAAATGTTCCTTCGAACACATAATGCATTTGACTGACTCGGCTGTCATCCAAACATTTTTTGTTAATTATTGTTTCTGCAATCAAAGTAGATAATATTTAAATGACACACACCTGCCTCGACGATCTGACTTTGTAAAAATTATTGAGATAAATATTTGCTTTCTGTATGTACCTTGTCCTCTCAGGACGTAAGTGATCATGGCTCTCCACAATTTCCTATCCTTTGTAGCTCTTAATAAATTTTGTCTTTGTCTTATTTCTCATAAATCCTGTTCTGCTATCCATTTACTCACGTTCACTAAGTATACTATGCGTTGTTTTCCTCTTGAGTATCAGATTTTCCAAACTCTCTTTCCTCATTATATGCCCTAAAAATTTCATCTGTCTTTTTCTGATGTTAATATGTTTACTTTTTAGAAAAATATAAAACAGGAGTACATTATTTACATTATTCAGACTATTGTCCTCATCTTTGTCGCCATGTTTATTACAACGTTTCGGCCGTTGTACGCTCCGGCCTTCTTCAGGTGGTTGGAATGTCGAACTGAACCATTTATTTCCTCAGGGATACATGGCACAGTGGATAAAAGCGTTGGTTAGATTCAGTAACAGGACCCAAAGAGTGTGAATTCAATACCCGGTTAAGGCAGTGGAGAACTTTCAGAGGGAAATTAACAGGAGATAACTGATAACTGACATCCATTAAACATGGCACGTGGAACTAGAACAGTCTACCCCAGTGAGCAAAATAAAGGGTTCAGTTCGACATTCCAACCACCTGAAGAAGGACGGAGAGAACAACGGCCGAAACGTTGTAATAAATATGGCAACAAAGATGAGGACAATAGTCCGAATAATGTAAATAATGTACATAATACCTCATCTCAGAAATATAGACAGATACTGAAAGGCCGAAACGTTGTAATAAATATGGCAACAAAGATGAGGACAATAGTTCGAATAATGTAAATAATGTACATAATACCTCATCTCAGAAATATAGACAGATACTGAAAGGCCGAAACGTTGTAATAAATATGGCGACAAAGATGTAAATAATGTAAATAATGTACATAATACCTCAGCTCAGAAATATAGACAAAGAAGGGCCGAAACGGAATAAATATGGCGACAAAGATCAATAGTCGAATAATGTAAATAATGTACATAATACCTCATCTCAGAAATATAGACAGATACTGAAAGGCCGAAACGTTGTAATAAATATGGCGACAAAGATGAGGACAATAGTCCGAATAATGTAAATAATGTACATAATACCTCATCTCAGAAATATAGACAGATACTGAAGGGCCGAAACGTTGTAATAAATATGGCGACAAAGATGAGGACAATAGTCCGAATAATGTAAATAATGTACATAATACCTCATCTCAGAAATATAGACAGATACTGAAAGGCCGAAACGTTGTAATAAATATGGCGACAAAGATGAGGACAATAGTCCGAATAATGTAAATAATGTACATAATACCTCATCTCAGAAATATAGACAGATACTGAAGGGGCCGAAACGTTGAATAAATATGGCGACAAAGATGAGGAACCGAATAATGTAAATAATAAATCTCAGAAATATAGACAGATACTGAAAAGCGAAACAAAGGCGACAAAGATGAGGACAATAGTCCGAATAATGTAAATAATGTACATAATACCTCATCTCAGAAATATAGACAGATAAAAGGCCGAAACGTTGTAATAAATATGGCGACAAAGATGAGGACAATAGTCCGAATAATGTAAATAATGTACATAATACCTCATCTCAGAAATATAGACAGATAAAACAGGAGTAATATAGGAAATAGGAAAGGAAAGTAGGGAAACGAGGGGAAGGAGATAGTGTAAAAGAAATGGTGGAAAATATTAAAATAGGGAGGAAAATATTACGTGGAAAGAGAAATGGATAAAATAGGACAGTGATGGTGCTGGTTCTTCATGACAATTAAATAAGATTAAGAAAAGAGGGTGCAGATCAGAACAGAAACGATAAGTAAGGTGGAAAGTCAACTCAACTTAAATAAGGAAACTAAAAAGAGAAGGGTTTTGAAAAATGGATGTGTATAGAAGAACATATAAATAAGTTAAGAGTTTTTAATAAAAAGAAAAATGTAAAATAATGATTCAAAGTACAGAATAAACTGTATTAGAAAGAAAAATAAAATAAAATTCAGGACAATAAAAATAAGTAGAAAGACATGAAAAAGTTTCTATATTTTAAGAAACAAAATAGTTCTCATCAGTCATAAGGTAGAATGTAAGGTTTTGTCCGTAAAAGGAACAGGATGCGAACCACAAATTGGAAGCACCAAAATCAATCAGATACAAAAATTGAAGTGTATATGAAGAAATGTTTTTAACAGAGGACGGAAAATGTGACATGGTTATAGTGAAATATATCTTGCAAAAGCTAAGCAAAATTAAGAAACAGAAAAATAATTAGAAACAAAGAAAAGATTACTGAACCTTCGTGTAATATCGGTCATCCGACAATGCAATGAATACTGGGAAATCTCATTACAGCATAAGAAACTTGACGCAACATTGGTTCTCTAGAAGGATGCTGAGAATCCCATGGATAGAACATATCAATAACGAAGAAGTTTTAGGTAAAATGGAAGCAAAAAGTACATTTATACTTAACATGAAAAGAGACAGATGAAATTTCCAGGGATCATAATAGTGAAAGAGGGCTTGGAAAAATTGACACTCAGAAGACATTAAATGCAAAAAGTAAAAGCAGTGAATAATCTACATAACAAGCTTGTGTAAATGGCTAGCAGGGTCTCATAGGCATAGAAAAAACTTACTAAGAGCTACAAAGATCAGGAATTTGTTAAGAGCCATCACCGTCCACATCCTGAAAGGACACAGCACATAAAAGATGAAAATGAGCTTGTGCAAATTGTTGTCAGAACAAGGACTAGCAGGGATAGCGAAAAGACAAACCTTACTAAAACCTACAAAGGACAGGAATTCATAGAGAACCATGGTCGCCTATATCCTAAAGGCACATGTCACATAGAAGAAAAATGAGCTTGTGTAAATGGTTGTCAGAATAAGGTACTAATATAGATAGAAAAAATATAACTAAGAGCTACAAAGGACAGATATTTGTAGAGAGCTATAATCGACCACGTCCTGAAAGGACACGGCACACAGACAAATATGAAATATTTTAGAACATATATATTCACAAATCATTAAAAGGTTTCTAAAATATTGTTTGTATAGCAAATCGTTTTGTAACCTAAATAAATAAATAAATAAAACATGGCCGATTGCTAACTCCGCGGAGAAGGCAACTATGAATGGTGACAGCTTTTCATGCTAAACTAAAATAAAAAGGAATCTCTAAAAACACATGAAAAAAATACAGAACAAAGAAAATGATGAGTTACGTAAGGATTTGCAAAAATCTACAATAAAAAAAGTTAGAAAAAGGAGCAAAATGGTATTTAAGATGAAAGTAAAGGAAGATGGTCAGCGAAATAAACTGAGCAACTGAGAGATAGAAACCGTGGTTTGAATTAATGTATGGCAAACAAGTGCACAGCACGCTGAATCTGCGAATAATATGAGAAAGGGAAAATAGTATTTTCTAAGTGGGACAATGGAGAGTAATTTTCGGCCATGGTTTACTTTATTGATTTGTTTTAAGCAGCTTTAGTGAGGGTGAGATGTCCTGCGATTTTGAATTCTTTGTCATTACGGATCATTCAGAGGATGTTTATTTTGGGGAGTCAATCTTGGCCGGTGACATGCTGCGCTTTCGAAGATCGGGTGAGACGCAGAGCTTGCCAGAAATAGCCCCTTACTGAATGCACCCCTGGACGCATTCAATCACTTTCTCTCACTTAACTTAAAACTTCTGCTTTTGTTTTTTTAGTTTTTTCTCGCAATGTCTGCCACCCACTAAATATCATAATCTCTTCATTTTCTCTTTAAAAAAAAGAAAAAGAAAAAGATTTTCATAAATATTTTCTCTTTTGCTATAGAGACTATTTTTTTGGTTTCTTTTTATTTCTCCTTTACTCCCTCTTATCTAACTTATACTATCTCCTTTTTAATGTATTGTTTACTTTCTCGCTTGGCGTCTTTTTATTCTCTCTCTCTCTCTCTCTCTCTCTCTCTCTCTCTCTCTCTCTCTCTCTCTCTCTCTCTCTTTCTTTCTCTTTCTCTCTCTTTCTTACTCTCTTTCTCTCTCTCTCTCTCTCTCTCTCTCTCTCTCTCTCTCTCTCTCTCTCCACGGAGCTCTTGTCTTTTGCGGCGCTGTGTGTGATCATGTTCAGCGAGTTATTCTAGATTAAAAAGTGGAGTTCGATCCTCAGTGGGTATCCCTTGTATCAAGCCACGCTTCGTAAATAGCATCCTGCTATGCTTAACGCTTCTTTGTACTATAATGTCTCGCTCTTGTGAACAATGTCTCTCGTTATATTCTAAATATCCAATCAACTTTGATTCTCTTGATATGGATACATGGTGGAGTGGTGTGATAGGTACTGCAATCGAGTTTTTTTTTTTTTTTCAAAATTTGTTTTTCATATAACTAGAAATTAAACCCTCCAGATCATGAATATCTTATAAAAGTTAATATGGGACCCAGTTTGTTATGTATATTCATCCCCTTCTGAAACCAAAACAGTCATTGCTCATATGATCTGATTTCTTGAAATGTAATTCCTTTTGGTATGATGGGATTCATAATCGATAGTAATTTATGAATTAAAAGAATAACTTTAGATCATTTATTTAAATTTTTTGCAACTTTTCTTTTTAATATTCCGACCACTAGATGTCACGTCTAAAAGGATTTTTTTTTTAATTTCTTATAAATCACGTCTTTTACGTATATTTTTCGTCCATAGTGAGGTTAATTTACAATTAATTTACATTATAAACTAGTTTATCTTAATTCATATAAAATAATAAAAATAAAATTAAAAAAAAAAACAAATATGTCATCTGGACTGGCAAATCTATAGTAATATGAAAAATAAATTAAAAGACGGGTCGTAGTACATATTACAACCCTATGATTTTATTTATAACCTACCGTACTCAAATTTAATCAATCTCACAACTGTGGCTAATACAACTCAATAAAATACGAATGAAATCCAAACGAGGAAACGTAAAATTAAACAAAAACAGTAACTAAATGTTATTTTATACGGTATACAAGAATGCTATCAATTCATAAAATTGCATTGAAATGTCTTCCATTTTTGCTTATTAGACCCGAACATAAAAAAAGATTTAAGAAACTTGAGTAATAATTTTTGCGTAAAAATTAAGTAACTCAAATATTGGGCTGGATATGTTCACCCTGTGAAGGCAATTAGAGAGCGCAAATTCTTACTTGCGAAAGAGATAGAGAGAAAGAGATAGAGATAGAGAGAAAGAGATAGAGAGAAAGAGAGAAAGAGATAAAGAGAAAGTGAGATAGCTAGATAGAGAGAGAGATAGAGAGGGAGGGAGAGAGATAGAGAGAGAGATAGATAGAGAGTGAGATAGATATAGAAGGAGAGAGAGATAGAAAGAGATAGAAAGAGAGAGATAGCGAGAGAGATAGAAAGAAAGAGATAGAATGAGATAAAGAGATAGAATGAGATAAAGAGAAAGAGAGAGAAAGAGATAGAGAGAAAGAGAGATAGAGAGAAAGAGAGAGAAAGAGATGGATAGAAAGAGATGGAGAAAAAGAGAGACAAATAGAGAGAAAAAGAGTGAAAGAGACAGACATAAAAGAAAGAGAGAGACTGAAAAAGAGAGAGACAGAAAAAGTCAAAGACAGAAAAAGTCAGAGATAGAAAAAGTCAGAGACAGAAAAAGTCAGAGACAGAAAAATATAGAGTGACAGAAAAAGAGAGAGAACGAAAAAGAGAGAAATAAATAGAAAACAAAGAGAGAGAAAAGGGAAAGAAAGCAAAGAACAGGAAAAAAATGTAGAGAGAGAAAAAGTCACAGAGACAGAAAAGTATGAGAAAGAAAGAGGAAAAGAAAGAACGAGACAAGAAAGAGAATGAAAAAGGAGACAGTGATAGAAAGGCAGCTCCTTATCTCAAAACACTCTGGCCAAAGGCCTGCAAATCTGTTTTTATCTCCTGTCACTAAACTTTTGTATAATTGCTCAAAACATTATAAAACCTACTTTATTCCAAAATCTTTACGTATTTAATATTATTATTATCTTCACGTATGCATTATTATTATTATTATGTCACTAACGTCTTGTTTTAAAATAGAAATAGACGAAACACCCACAGTACATTAAACATTCTCCATGATTCTACTTATTTTAGTGTTAGGGTAAATAAAATTTGTTATTTCTATTATTAATCCATCAAACATCTCAAGAAAGGGACTGAAGAAGCGAAATCTAAACTCAATTCAACGTTGTTCACCGATGTTTACCAATAACTTTATGCTACAATAACTCAGACTATTCAGGGAATGCTCGTCTAATACATGAACTGTAAACGTTTGTCAAAGTGAATTTTCTTGTATATATATATATATATATATATATATGTGTGTGTGTGTGTGTGTGTGTGTGTGTGTGTGTGTGTGTGTGTGTGTGTGTGTGTGTGTGTGTGTGTGAAAATGTGTGTATATAAATATAAATAAATATATATATATAATTATTTATATATTATATATGCGGTACTTATTAGAAAGCGCTCAATATCAGAGATAGAGCTAACATATTTGGTTGGATAGATGTGAGTTTGTGACCCTTTTCACGCTTTTGCGATCGTCAGACAAACTCTGACGATCGCAAAAGCGTGAAACCCAGGGTCACAAACTCACATCAATCCAACCAAATATATATATATATATATATATATATATATATATATCATCAGATGAAATTTTTTGCTATTGTTCTTTTGTGGGGGCCTACACAAGGAAGACATGGCATTGGTTGACAAGCTAATGCCTATATAAAGCAAATGTGTGATGACAAACTGCAAAAGGTCTAGCCTACTAATAGAATATAATTGAATGCTAACAATCAATTTAATATCAAAATTAAGAAGTTGATCCGAGAATTTGAGAGGATCAAAACAAAAATAAATAGACATATGTCCAGATTATTCAACCAAATATGCTTGAATGAATATATATATATATATATATATATATATATATATATATATATATTTTGTGTGTATCTCTTCTTGTCGTTATTAGTCTTCCCCGACTGTAATCTCTGTGTATACACGATTTATCCTTCGATCACACTCTGAAAAATGAACAAATAGGCCATTTTTTATTTAGATTTACGCCAACTATCAAGATTACTTTTAATAGCTATAATAAAATGTTGTGTCCACAGGAAAATAACTTAAACTGATACTTTAAGCTAAATTTAACATGCTATAGTCTTCTGTATCGCTTGAACATCTTTGTTTCTTTTTATTATTATAACCTCACCACCCAACATTCTAGCATCCATCTGTTATCATCCTCTGAATCACTAGAGTGTTTTTCATTTTCTTGCATTGCCATTATAATAATCATTCTGTTTAAATGTCTTTGGTCAGTCATGCTAACGTTCTGTATAACTTGAATTTTTTTTCCCTTCTTTTCAATCAGTCTAAAAAAATCACACCCTTGAGTTTTTTTTTCTTCTTTTTTTTTTTTTTTGTTCATTATTTAATCTTCCATTCTTTACTAAGTTTTCTGTTTCCTCACTTCTTGGTATTCTATCATTGTCTGTTAACTCATTCGCCTTTTTTATTGAATGACTATTTTTTCTGAAGGACTCTTGAATTTTAAGGCATCCAAGGATAATAATCAACTGCTGTTAGCTATACACATTTCAAAGGCACATGAATGAAAATAAATAAATAGAATAGTTCTCCTTGAAATATTTGAGAAGAAAAAAAAACTGTGAAACGAAATCAAGGTATTAATAACACAGAGGAAGAATGATGAGATCCGTTGTAGAGTTTCGACAATAAAAGGATGACAAGTTTAACCTATTTTTGACACAATGACCTGTCAGATCACCGTGTCACAAGAATAAAACAAGCAGTGCTGGGTATTTTTGTTCATTTTTTTCTTTTTCTTTTTCTTTTTAAATATCCTTTTCAGAGTACTTTAAATAATTTCGTTTCATGCTTCTCCTGTAACCACTGTTCCACTTCCATTGTTTGTTTTTCAAACAATCATTTCAATGTATATAATTATATTAAACTATATCTCTGTACCATCCGATCTCATTCGTGTACCGTCTGCAGGAGACACGATGGAGTAATGGATAACGGTTCTGATTGAGGAATCCAAGAATCATGTTCGAATTTTTCTTCTCTTTCAGCTATAGGGGGGGCAGTAGAGGATTGATATCACCTAAGCGTGATTCATGATCGCCTAAGCGTGATACACGCTTAGCCGATCATGTATCTTGCGATACATGACTGACGAGGCAGACTTTTTTTCACACAGAAGGTTGCCATTTCTTTCTGTGGCATCCGGTTTGTCTGTGCTATTTACCCATTATTTTTTGTTTGTTTTTTAAATATCCTTTTCAGAGTACTTTAAATAATTTCGTTTCCTGCTTCTCCTATCACCCCTTTCACTTCCCTTGTTTGTATTTCAATGTATATAAAGGGTGTATAAGGATATGGATCCTCTTCTCCTCTATGCTGCAAAAAATATGAGCCCAAAATGCGAATAACAGGACGGGGACACTAAAATCAAGCAGGTTCGGAAATTTAAATATCTGGAAAGTATTCTGAAAAGAGGACAGTAAGTGTGACACTGAGATCCGAAGACGTATTGGTATGGCCAAAGACGTATTCCAAAAGCTAGGTGGAGTATTACGAGACAGGAGTATTTCATTGGTAACAAAGAAAAGAGTACTGAACTGCTATGTATTATCTATCACTCTTTACGGCAACGAATGTTGAACGGTCTCCTCAAAGATGCAGACCGTCTCCTTTAGGCAACAGAGGTGTGAATCTACAGAAGGATGCTAAGGATACCATCCACAGACCGACCAAGTGAACAATGATGAGGTTTTGGAGAGGATGCAAACAAAAAGGAACCTCATACTTAACATCAAGAAGAGGCAGCTGAAATTTTTGCGTCACGTAATGAGGAAGCAGGGCTTTGAAAATCTGATGCTCACAAGGCGGACAGAGGGAAAGATGGACAAGGGAAATCGAAGCGTGACATAGTTAACGGGCTTAATTGATGGCAGAACTGGGCCTGGGAGAAGTAGCAAAATTACAAAACTTATTGAGAGCTACAAGGGATAGGAGGAAGTGCAGAGTCATGATCACCAACGTCCCGAAGTGACACGGCACATGAAAGAAGACGATTTATCTCTCTTACTTTTTGCCTTTAATCTTCCCTGGATACATATGTCTGTGTTTGTTTGCGTGTATGTAGAAACTGATGGAAAATTGAACGAGTTATAAAAATATAAGCAGGTTAACAAGCATATTAACAAACACAGAGTTCCAGATAATTATTCACAACATTTTCTCTTGGTCAGTATTTTTATTGTATGGCAAGGATGAATTTCCCAGAATGCTTTTCAGCAAATCTCTCTTTTTCATTTTATGTCCCCCCACCTCTGTCTTTGTGTGAAGCATCTGTCTATTGAGTACAGCTTACTTTTCTTCTTGCTATTTAACATTCTCTCCTTTCTTTACCATTTTGAATCTATGTCTTTCTTTATTTATTTTCCGCGCCACTTTTTCTTTCTTTCTTGATTATCACTTCTTTCTTTTCCTTTCTAATGTCACCATTATCTGTCCACTTTCCTTCAGACCAATTATTGATTACATCTCATTTCTTACGCGCTAAACAAACAAATGTCAAGGGTGGCTGGGGTCGTTTTGTTACGAACATGCAGATAGATTAAACCTCTCATTTAGTAGGCATTTATGCCCGTTGGGTATTCTGTTTTTATGATCATTGGGCTGATCATTTCGAGGATGTGCCCTTCACCTTCAGTCTAAATTTGTAATATTCTTTCTCCGATGTGAGTTTCTGATTTAGGCTGTTGAAGTCAGAATCGAGTGAAAGCTACTTAATGATCGTTCTATCTAATGAAATGGAACATTCTCTTAGCATTCCCGGTTCACGCTCCTCACAGGTCTTTTGAGTAAGAGTAGAAAGGTATCCCTTGTTTCTCGTTTAAGACTGTTTCAGGTTCTTTTTAGAGTTTTTTCATTCTCTTTCACTCCCAATAGTTCTTTGTGTCTTTATGGCATTATCACCTTATTTAAACATTATTAATTTTGAAAATACTATCATCTCGTTAGGATTAGGGCTAGATAATTTCTTATAATTAAGGCAATACTCAATTGTTATTTTACTTTAAAATATATAAATTAATAAAATTTATATTTTATAAATTTTAATATGCAGTTGTTTAGAAAATATTACCTTGCTTTTTTTTGTCCTAAAATAAGCTCATTTATTTGGTCATTAGAATAACAAAAGTTTTTTTTTTTTATTTTAAACAAATTAAAATATATCTTGATATTTTTTTTGCCCCAGTAAGAACATGCTAATTAGGGGATATGGTTTCATGCTTTTAACAATGGCATTAAGATAAAGTTATTCAAAACAAACGGAATTTGAAATCTAATTACTAATAGACTATATTTCTTTTTAAATTAAGTAAATGTAATAGAATTACTAAAATTATTTAAAATTATTTTTTCATGTCAAATATAAGTATGTATATTGCCAGCTCCCATTATCTTATTTACTTGATTAAAATAGAAATATACTCTATTAGCAATTAAGAGTAAAAATATTATGAAATTGTAGTTGAATATAACGCATTCTAACCGAAAAACCCCTTTTAGAAAGAATCTTTAATCTGCTACTTGATATGTGTCCTTCTTTAAGGCAGTGAATTTTGGACGGTCTCTTTGGGGATGATAACATGGATCGAATATGCAAGCATCGATGAGGTTTTCGAGAGGGATGTAAGCAAAAAGTAAACTCATACTTAACTTCAAGAAGAGGCGGCTGAATTTTCTGGGATACGTAATGAGAAAGGAGGGTTAGGAAAATCTAATACTCAAGGGCAGATAGATGGAAAGAGGGACAATGGACACCAACGCGGATGGCAGAACAAGGTCTGGGAGAAATAACAAAAAGTCAAAACCTATTGAGAGCTACATGGGACTGGGGGAAATGGAGAGCCATGACCGTTTATGTCCTGAAGATACACGGCAAAGAAAGAAAAGCTGAGGATTTATTCAACACAAGAATATATATGCAATTAATAATATTTCAAATGAGTAAGAATTAATGAAATTTAGTGAATAGTTTAATTTTTTAATATAGTTTCTAATAAAAATAACATTATTTCACGATTTTTTTAATCTTTTCATCATAAGCAAGGAAATAAAGTCACTAAGATGGAAGGGGTTACTGAATGTTAGAGAATATAAGTTAAAAAAAAACACTATTAAGGAGAGAGAACAATAAACGAACAGTAATTAAGTCAGAAGATATTCAAGCTGTTAAATGTTGTCAGTACTGTTTATAATAAACAGAGCGTATACTTAAATATTTGTAGTTTCAAAACTTGTAATTTGAATATGCTAGCCAGATCCTTCTTCTGTAATTACATGGCATAGCACATCAGTCTATGTAAAGGTTCCGTGGAGGATACAGGTTCGATTCCTGTTGGAGAAAACATATTTTCCATGAAATTTCACGGACATTCAGGGCATTAAATGTTGTTAATACTGTTTCTTATAAATAGAACATTTACTTAAATGTTTATATAAATAACATAGAAACAGAATATATATATATATATATATATATATATATATATATATAGAGAGAGAGAGAGAGAGAGAGAGACAATATATAAAATATATACGCTATATATATACATATACAATATCTATAGACACAATATATAAAATATATACGCTATATGTACACATATACAATATATGTACAATATATATATACACGTATACAATATATATAGAGACATATACAATATATATATATATATATATATAAACATATATACAATATATATACGCACATACATAATATATATATGCACATACATAATATATATACGCACATACACAATATATATATACGGACATACACAATATATATATACACACATATACAATACATACACATATATATATATATAATATATTTATACACACATAATATATATACATATATAAAATACATATATACACACATAATATATATATACAGACATATAATATATATATATAAACACATAATATATACACACATATATAAAATGTATATACACAATATATATATACACACATATATAATATGTACACACATATATACAATATATATACACATATATATATATATATATACACATATATACAATATATATACAATATATATACACATATATACAATATATATACACATATATACACATATATATACACATATATACAATATATATATACATATATATATATAATATACATACACACATATCCTATCAGTAGAGCTCTGATGCTGTTAATCTTTTAAATATTGTACAAAATATTTTCATATCAGTAGATAGATAGATAGATAGATAGATAGATAGATATATAGATGGATAGATAGATAGATATAGTGAGATATATATATAGAGAGAGATAACGCTAGATATAGAGATAAATAATGAGATAAAGATAGTTTGTTAAAGCTTCCTTTTCCAGTTTACTATTTTCCCTCTATATTTCCCATCAACTATTTTAAATTTATGTGTCGTCATCTTGTGGCTGTATGGCATTTACGTCGTGTTTAACAAACATTTTCTTGTTTCAATGAAAAGGCTACAGAAATCTACCAATAATGTTTTAATGTTTTTAGAGGGCATCTCAGTCATTAGCGTCTGCAAAGATCAATACCACCACCCGCATCTGTCAGGTCTTCTAGGTTTCACTCCAGACACGTGTACATTCTAAATTACTGTTATTATATGAGAAAATCGTTTGATAATACGATCACTCAAAAAACCTGCTGTCAATAGATGATCATTTGACTTATTTAGCGGACCCTTAACAACGGCGTCTGCTGTTGTAGTGGTTGTCTACATAAGTGGCGGGAAAGTCACTATTACCAAGGGGATACTCGATTATCTGAACAGGAACAAAAGAGATAATAACGTACTATGTATGCCACTCCTAAAATAAATACAAAACGATTATCTATGCTATACTTTATTGGCTTTTTTTGTTTTTTTTACTTAGCTGCTTTTTTTTTTTGATTGTTATATTTTAATATTGTGTGCATATATATATATATATATATATATTATTATTATTATTATTATTATTATTATTATTATTATATTTTAATATTGTGTGCATATATATATATATTGTGTGCATACATATATATTATTATTATATTTTAATATTGTGTGCATAGATATATATATATATATATATATATATATATATATATATATCGATTTTCCAAGTGTAGATGTTAGATGTGGCACAACGCCGAAAGTAGGGGCAAACAGTGAGGATCGAACTCACTACTCAGTCGTAATTTTTCTAGCGAGACAAGTTTGCTATATATATATATATATATATATATATATATATATATAGAGAGAGAGAGAGAGAGAGAAACTGGTGGCAACATCGAGTGACGTCAGTGTTTTATGCTTGAAGATAGCGTTTATGCATGGAACATACTATCGACACTTGGTGTCGCATTTAGTCTCTACTCATATTTAAACATTATCTCCGATATTGAGCACCTTTACTCATCAATACAGCAAACCGCTAAACAATATTTTATCATATATCTCTGTGTATATATCTTACGACAACACAACGTTGAAACACCTATTTACGTTTGATCACTGAAGGAACGTCGAGCCTGGTCAATACCTAGATGGGTAACCGTTTGCGAAAACAAAATACTGTCAGCTTAGATATGTGCCTGGTGTAATTGATAATGGCTCGGAATTGTTAGCCGGGGAGCCGCATTCTAATTCCTCTTTGTTTTCGTTATATTTACTTACGCGTAAATACCCTTGGAAATCCTATGAACTCACCTATTCTACCACATATATGGGCTAATTATTAAAACTTGTATCCTTAAGCCGTTATTATCTCAAAAAAAGTTACAATCAAAAAATACTCTCTGGATTTAAATAACCTGATTGATAAACGGTATAAATCTAATTAATCGACGTGTGTGTGTGTGTGTGTGTGTGTGTGTGTGTGTGTGTGTGTGTGTGTGTGTGTGTGTGTGTGTGCTACAGAGTGTGGTTAGAATGATACCTCTCTGACTATGAGACAAGAGATCAAATTTGGGTAATTTGTCAAGGATGTGACTTCTTGATAATGCCATAATTCATTTCAAGGTAGGGATTGAGTATAATGACCTTGCTCAGCGAACGAACACAAATTTTGTGTTCTCTCCGAGAAACTATATTTAAGGTTTGGTGGCTAACCGCCAAATGGTTAAATATTTAAGATTGAGTGGCTCACCGTCAAATGGGTTAAATATTTAACGTTTGGTGGCTAATCGTCAAATGGGTTAAATATTTAAGGTTTGGTGGCTGACCGTCAGTTTCATATGGTTTGATGATTACTAAAGTATAAAACTATCACCCATCATGCAGTGTTCCATATTCTTGACATTATTCACCCTCTCTTTTATATATATATATATATGTGTGTGTGTGTGTGCGTGCGTGTGTGTGTGTGTGTGTGTGTGTGTGTTGTGTGTGGGAAAATAGACTACATCCGGCACCAAGGCCTCTTATCCGCACTGACGTGGGGTGGAAGTACCTGTTAGTGTCCAGTTATAGACAAGACATTTTTATATACATATTTATAGTAAAAATACAAACAAGACATACAAATGGGCTCCAAATACAAACAAGACATTGTATCTGTAGTTGAAGGCATACATCTGGGTTCCAAATATTTTGATTTCAATATGAAATAACCGATAGACGATGATATGCCGCCAAACAAAATTAATCAACCAATTAATTCTTCCTGTGTATATATATATATATATATATATATATATATATATATATATATATATATATATATATATATATATATATATGTATATGGGATATATATGAAAATAAAAATTGAAAATTTTAAAAAATCAATTTAAAAGTTAAAAACATTACTGTCCTCCACCCCTTTGTGCATATATGCAGTTGCATTAACATAAATATCTCTTTAGCCCAATAAGGTCCTAAAAAAACGAAATAAGTTACACGAAAACCTTCTTCCATTTTGTTATTAATTTTCCTCATATATATATATATATATATATATATATATATATATATATATATATATTTGTTGTGTGTGTGTGTGTGTGTGTGTTAATCCTATGGCTATATCAGTTTTCGTCCGTAAATTCGTCTTCAATTTTGAGATGTAGAGACTAAAGCTTTCAGGATTCAAGATTGTGGGTTCAATATACTTAACTCCTTACTTCATTTCTTGGAAATCTCCATGTAAAGTGGGTCGTAAAGTTTAGCGCAAATCCTCTTCAGTTTGCATCCAGTGAGATTTTATTCTAGATGTGTTAAATATATTGAATTCGACATGTTTTATTATGTTGACCTTGGTGATCAAATTTGAAAGATCTGCAATTTATAGTTCCTTTCGAGAATATTTTGATGCTTCAGTTCATTGTAACAATAAATGTTAAAGCAGGGTTCAAGTTTAAAACAAATCATACAGTCGACAAATTCTCAAATGCTTGCAAGATGTCATTCTTTTTCTGAATTTGATGCAAGCGGAAATGAATATTTTTAAACCCATGTGTTATCTATAAATTAATCATTTTCGCAAACATTATACACCAAGATTATTTTTTTTAAATGTCCATAATCAAACAGTTTTTTCTTTTATAAATCTGACACGTGTTAATTTTGAGACACTGTTTGATATTTACACTTATTCATTTATTTTTTTAATTTATAAGTTCAGAAGTGCTCAACAAAGGGCTAAATGAAAATAGGAAAACTGCCATTTCTGCATATGAGGAACATCTGGCAGCCTTGAAATTCATCCTCGAAATTCAATATTCTAAATCCACTCTTTATTATAATTGAAACACTGACAAATAACACCACTTATAAACGTCTAACTAATTCAATCAGGGGTAAACTGTCCAATATTATTTATTTTGACAAAATATCATTTCCAAAGGATTGAATCTGTTATTTTCTCCCGCATACAGTTAAATGGGTGAAAATATGGCTAACAATTGTGTTATGTCGGCTTTCCATGTGGGAAGAACACACTGAATAGAGTATTTTATTTTAAACAGAGCTTGATGAGTGACATCTGGCACCAGTTTGAATGACGTAACTACATAATTTGCGACACAGGCGATTTTTAACGAAATATATTAGGTGTGTGCAAAATTTCAAAGCGATTTTTTGAAAGAATCATTTTAATTAAAAGGAGACATATCCAAACACCAAACGAATTCAGCTACATGCAACAAATTATCAAAGTAAAGGAAACAAGGGTTAGGAGATTGTACTTTTATCAATTTTTCTAAATGGTAAGAGATATTAGTGAAAGATCAACAATAAAAAATCATGGTTTTTCCTCCTGAGTTCAAACACACAAAACTGAAATGATTAATTAAATTAGTTATATTTATTGTTTTCTTTTTTGTCTGTAATTTTTATAATTATCATTTAAAAATTACATCATTAAACAAAATCTTAACCATATGTCCTTTATTTATAAAAATAAAGAAAGAATAATTTAAGGAGTTTTACTTATGTTTATAAGAACTTGATACATACGTTTATGTACTTAAAATCTGTCTTGCTACAAACAGTAAGTCACCGTAACGTCATGGAGATGCAGTTTTAGCATTTTCTTAAGATAAGTATGAAATCTTGAAAAGAAAATATGTCGAAATAGATGCAAACGCAAATTTCTTTAAAATAACCCACTATCTAAGCATTCTTTTCTTTAACCAATCTAAAAGAAGGAGTCAAAAAGACGGAGTCACTGTACTCAAATATGATTAAATTCACAAACTGATATCTCTGCAGACAAAGCATATTAAAAAAAATAAAAATAAATTAAAACAGTGGCGACGTCAGAATAAAAATAAGAAAATGTTAATATCTATTAATCAAGTAAGAAAATGTTAACATTTATTTTAATGCAAGACAGAAAATGTGACAGCGAAATCCAAAGTATAATTTAAATGGCGAAAGTTGCCTTTCAGAATTTAAGCAAAATATTAAGTAAGAAGAAAATTTTGTTAGTAACAAGGAATGAGTTCCGTGCTGCTTTGTAATATTAATTCTACTATATGAAAGTAAATGCTAGACAATTTATACGCAAATATTTGGTTGATGTTGTTTAGCGGCAGATCAACCTTTAAATGTAAATATTTTGAACACAATTTTATGACTTCAAACTAAATCTATTTTTATGAAATTGTATGCATTCAACTACAGAAAATATATTGTTGGTCATTTCGCTATAAAATATATTGTTGATCATTTTGCTTTAAAATGTATTACTGGTAATTTTGCTATAAATATATATCGTTGGTAATCTCACTATAAATATATATTGTTGGTAATTTCACTATAAATATGTAATGTGGGCAATTTCACTATAAATATGTATTGATGGTATTTTTACTATAAATTTGTATTGCTGGTATAATTTTACTATAAATATGTATTAATATAAAATGTATTTTAAAAAACTTTCATAGTGATTTTTTTTTTTTTTTTTTTTTTTTTGATTTGGGTTCACTATTTGCCCATAGCTGGGACCACTAACGGGTGCTACCACCTCGGGACAGAGTGGACCTGGGAAGAACAGAAATAAAGAGGTGATTCGAGGCTCCTTAAAGCCTCCAATCTCTCGATCAGAAACGTTACTGCCAGATGTAGTCTATCGTCATATTAAGGACTATGCAAATAAAGCGGGGAATTTGGGAAACATATATGGATGCTGAGAATATTATGTACGGAACATGTGAGCAACAAGGATCTTTTTTATGGGAAATGAGAACAAAAAGGGATACGTACTTAGGAAAAGAGAATTGAAATTACTAGGATATATCACGAGGAAAGAAGACTTGGAAAATTTGATACTCGCAGGACATAGAAGGAAACACCAAGTAATGCATTTAACGAGCCTGTGTAAATTGATGGCAGAACAAGGACTGCGTGGAAATATTAGGTAGACAAGCATTGATTAGAGCTGCACAGTATAAAAAATTTACCAAAATGTAGATGTAATTCTTCAGAAGTTAAAGTGAAGACAAGAGAAAATTATATATATATATATATATATATATACACAGTATATATATATATATATATATATATATATACAGAGACACTTATTAAACATCATTATTCCAATAACTAAAAAACAAAATACTGTTTTTAACACTACTTCTGGGGGGCGCACACGCGCCACAGGTGTTTAAGAAGAGCTGATTGACATTTGGATGCCACGATTTGCCAAAAGATGTGAATAATATAATCATTCGTTTGCCATAAATCAACCGTCACCCAATACATATCCACAATCAATAATGTCTCAATGCTGACTGAATTATCTCTCATGGAAAGTTTCTTCTCGAACATTCATACTGAAGTCATCTCTGATTGACCATCTTCTCATGTGACAGATTTGATATGCTACATGGTACAAGCAGCAAGTATCCCTGGAACGACTTATTCTCGGGAAAGACATCAGTGTGTCCCACGCTGCTTGCGAATGCTTTGAATTTAGTGTCGTCATTTTTCAAACTGGCTGCCATCCAAAGTTATCAGTGTATCCTGCTATTTAGCCTATAATTTTTTAGGCGAAGAGCGGGATTTATATATTTCCAATGGCACTAGTGCGAAAGTAAATGCAACAAACTCGCTTACAATTTTAATTCGGTTTTTCGATTTAACCTTCCACGCTGATAACCGTTCCACTGATTGCACATCCTAGCATGCAATTTTCGGCAAAAGAAAAAAGAAAGGAAATACGATAACTTTATGCTCTTGATGATCAAAATAATCTTGATATACTAAACCTTTGTATGAATATCCCTTTTGCTTTAATTTATCGCACTTTCACGTGTATTTGCGCCCGCATGGCTGTTTGTGTTTCCTCGTTAAGCCTGCGATTCAATTACATTGTATTTTTTTTTTCGTGTACGTGAAAGCTATACAGATACGGTAAAACCTTTACATTTTTTTTTTTTTGCAATTATTTAAGATGTCAAGCGTAATTCCGCCAATTTACCCGAACTATGATCCTTCTTTGAGTTGGCCAATTCTCTAATTCCTGGCAAGTTAATGAGTTTAATTAACAGTGATTAACGGAAAATCTTAAATTGTTTTCATTTATTGCAGACGTAATTAAATTTCTTTTACTGATAGGAAAAATAAAATTAAAAAATTTTCACGTATAACATAAGACACAATCTTTAAATCACCATTTGTTATAGCGCTGCTCAAAAGACAGAGATCGATTGTGGAGATGCCAGTGACTAAAATCAGAAACATTTATCAAATTGCTATCAACTAGTCAAGCTTTGTTTCCCACAAATAATTCACCAATCATTTTGAGTTTCATTTCTTTCTTCTTTTTTCTTTTTTTTTTTTTACAACTCTAACCTGTTACACCAATCACGGCGGTTTCTCCTGTAAAATTGCAACATAAAATTACATATAATGATTTTTGAATGTGTTATTGTAATCTATTTGATGGATAGGTAACGTAAGTTTTTCTGCTCTTTCGGGAAATACTTCTTTTCCATTCCAATTAATACAGATAAGAATTCTTTACAAATGTTTCCCCACTGAAAAAATTTAGAAAAATATACGGCTATTCGAAAGTCTGCTACATTGAAATGATTTGTGCAGTATATTTACGCCCTGTTTGAATAAGTTAAATAGTTTGATTTTTTTTTGTTACTGTTCGTCTTCGCTTGTGTTTGTATTAGATTAATTTTCCCTGTATAACTGTATGAGTAATGTATGTCTTGTTTTTGGTATCTTCTCGTTTCTTTTATATTAAAATGATTTGTGCTGATATTTATCTTCAAGTCAAATAGTTGAAATTCGATTAAAAGAAACATTCAGACGAAATTCAAAAACGCATCCTTTATAACAGAATCATAGTATTATATGCTACAGTTCCTATATATCGCTCACCACAGAAGCCAGATAAATAGTAATAAATAAAAAATGGAAGAATTAATAAAATATGGAGAGGATATTGATTCGAAATCTTAAACATGACCTTGATTTTGCATACTTTTTAATTCTGCTGAAGACGGGTTTAGGGAAAATTATTGCACTTTAGAAAAGACTGTTAAACTTAATAGAAATAGAATGCGTATACTTTTCAATAAAACATGTTTAAAAGAACAACTGTTACTTAAATATTTCCAACATTATTTTCAATCTTAAATGTTAATCTGGGCCTAAAATTCAAATCCAAAATTACATTACAATCCATTTAAATAATTAAAAATAACAATCAACACTAACAATAAAATATCTCGCGATAACCAGTAATATTTAAAACAACGGTCTCAACCCAAAATAAGACACACCTGAAGATTGCATCAGCATGAAACTGCGAGCCGCACAGCCAATGCAGGCTTTTTTGCATATTTCTTAATATATTACATGACTTTGTTATTTAACATTGAACACTGTTTTTATTACACTATAGAGTATATATATTTGTACGGGAACACTTGCTCGTACATTTATCTATATCTATTTATTTAATTATATATATATATATATATATATATATATATATATATATATATATATATATATATAATGAAAATACAGTAAATTAAAATTTTGTATGTGTACGAATATTTATTTCTCCTGCTGTATATAAAAATATTAAAACGTCTAAATATGAGAACTAATAAAAAATTGAAATCATGTGACCAATGAAAATCAAGTATCCAAAAATTTCATATCTTCTCATGTGACAGATTTGATATGCTACATGGTACAAGCAGCAAGTATCCCTGGAACGACTTATTCTCAGGAAAGACATCAGTGTGGCCCATATTCTTCATATCACATTCTCCGATGAACCTTTAATGAAAGTGAAACCTATTAGATTGATAAACGTTTCCTATTTATTCTTTATCTCATATATATATATATATATATATATATATATATATATATATATATATATATATATATATGTATGTATGTATGTATATATAAACTCAGACGTAAGTTAACACACACGTGTGTGTGTGTGTGTGTGTGTGTGTGTGTGTGTGTGTGTGTGTGTGTGTGTGTGTGTGTGTGTGTGTGTGTGTGCGCGTGTGTGTGTGCGTGCGCGCGGAAAGACGCCGAGAGAGATTTAAAGGCGAAAAATGATATAGAAAGAAGTTTAACGGGGATGAATGTATTTGGTGTAGGGAAAATTGCTTGGTACACGTCAACACCTTCTCGTATCAGCATCTTCCTTAGAACAAATACATCAATAATAATAATAATAATAATAGTATTATGTCTTATTAAAAAGAATACTAGTATGCACAGTAAAAAATCCCAGGAGTCGCTTCACATTATCTAAAATATATTGTGCTCATGAAAACCATTCATCTACTCTTGCGATATGTTTAATAAATTCCCAAGAAAACCTCTTCTGTTTCAGGTAAAAAAAAAAATGATAAAATATTTTATAATAAAGCAAATCTGCAAAACAGGAAATAATAATAATAATAATAATAATAATAATAATAATAATAATAAAAATAAAGATAAAAAAAAATTAAAAAAAAAAAAAAATTAAATGAAATGCATTCTTTCCGCAGACTGAGGTAGTGTGTCCATAGCAGAAATTATGATGATGATGACAATAATAATAATAATAATAATAAAGACTGCAAAAACGTTACTCAGAAAAACATCACTCGCCAAACATATGACATTTGGCGAGAAGGTTGGGCAAACAATTAGAAAGTACATAGACAAAAAATAAACTAGCCAATGTAAGAAGGGACATCATGCGAAATAACCGATTGACAGAGGCTGAAATTAATGAAATAAAAAGAATTGCAACAAGAATAGATGAACCAACAAAACATGAAAAGGAAAAATCGGGAAAAAAAAGTAGTAACATCACACAAGCCTCAGGTCATAATGAAAAACCGAAATACACACAAATCACTGTGAAGATAATGCTGAAAATTTAGAAATGTTGGAAAGGTATGATCTTAGTCAGTCACAAGACGGTAATAAAACGAGTTCAAAATTCATCGAACAAAATTATTTCACAGAAAACAAGATTAATATACAAGAAGCCAAGGATGAAATCATGAGCCATATAAGTCAGATACAGAATATTGCAATGGAGGAACGAGAACAACTCCCAAAATTACAACCAACAAAGCATAACCTCAAAACTATTAAGCTCTATAATGCAGCACTCAAATTGATTCTGGATGAAGAAGACACTCATATAAATCTCAATGAAGCAATATATGCATCAGCAATAGCAGCAACAAATAAACTGAACATCAAAGTAAAAAAAGGCAGTCTCTCACAGACATGAAGATCCACCTTGAAAAAGAAAATAGAAAAGAAATTGAACACCTTAGAAGTGAATTATCAGTACTCGATGAACAAGCAAGAGGAGTAAATGTAAGAACTAGAAAAGGCAGAAGAGTCGAAAGAAAATACAATATCAGGAATGAAAATGAAGTCCTATCAACTAAAGAAAAAATAAAGCAAACAATACAACTGAAGGCTCAAAGAATAAGACGCTACGAGAAAAGATCAAGATTCTATAGACAGAACAAGATCTTTCAAACCGATGCAAAGAAATTTTACAGGGAAATAGGTAAACAAAGAATTGAAGTGACAGTCCCCCCTAAAATGGAAGAAGTTATACAGTTCTGGGGAAAAATATGGGCTTGCCCTAAAGAACACAACGAAGAGGCAGATTGGATTGCGCAAGAGTTAGAACGAATGAAAAATAAACCAGAACAGGCATGGGCGGGAATCACAGAAGATGTTAAATGTGCACTGAAAAAAGCACACAACTGGAAATCTCCAGAATAGATAAAATTCTAACTTCTGGCTATATTATTTAAATACAGCACACAAAAAAACTCGCCAAAGAACTTCAAGAAATGGTTACCGATCCAACTAAAATTCCTGCATGGATGACCAAAGGAGTTACCTTTCTTCTACCCAAAAATAGTGACACAAATATTCCGAAAAACTATAGACCAATTACATGTCTTCCAACAACATACAAACTGTTAACATCTATTTTAACAAAACAGACATATTTCTTCTTGGAAAGAAATGACATACTACCACTTGAACAAAAAAAAGGGTGCAAACGAGGCTGCTACGGATGTAAAGACCAATTACTTATTAATAGGATGATCCTGGAAAACTGCTTCCGTGAAAAAAAAATCTTAGTATTGCCTGGATAGATTATCGTAAAGCATTCGATAGTGTACCACATTCCTGGATCTTAAAGTCTTTAAGTATGTACAAGGTATCACCCGTTATCATCAATTTCATCAAACAATGTATGTCGATATGGAAAACTACACTTTACCTCAATCATGAAAATGGAACCTATAAGTCTGGCGAAATAAACATCAATAGAGGAATATTTCAAGGTGACTCTTTGTCTCCTTTATTATTTTGCATATCACTTATAGCATTAACCAGCCAACTTAACAAGACAGAATGCGGTTACAAAATAGCTCAAAAGAAAATAAACCATCTATTTTACATGGATGACTTAAAATTGTATGCTAGGAATGACAATGAGCTGGAAGGTCTTCTGCAAACTGTAAAAATGCTTCAGTGAAGACATCGGAATGAAATTCAATTTGATAAATGTGCTAAAGCTACAGTTTTACGAGAATCGCTACAACAAACTTCCTCTATTAGTTTAGACCCTGCTGTAACAATAAAAGATTTAGAACAAGGAGAAGCTTATAAGTACCTAGGTGTAAATGAGAGTGAAGGAATTCACCATAAGAAAATGAAAGAAATAGTGCGTAAAGAGTACTATAGAAGGGTACGACTGGTATTAAAAACTGAATTGAATTCTCAGAACAGAATTATGGCCATTAATAACCTAGCCATCCCAGTGGTCCAATATAGTTTCAACATCTTGAACTGGACTCTAAATGACATCAGACAAATGGATTCTAAAACAAGAAAGCTTTTTCTAAGTATAAGATGCATCATCCAAAGGCTGATGTAGACCGTCTATACATACCCCGTAAAGAAGGTGGAAGAGGTCTTATTCAGCTAGAATTGTCATACAAGACAACAACTATTGGCTTACTAACTTACATGGAAACAACAAATGACTGGATGATAAAATTAGTGAAACAACATGAAAATAGAAAGAAAAAATATTCAATAATAAAAGAAGGCAGTAAATACAAACAACATTTACATTTAGTAGATTCTGTAGTAAATCAAAACAGAAGCCAAGAACCAACTATTGCAGCAAAAGATATGAAAAAGAAAGCCAAGGATAAAGCCCTTGAACAGATGAAACAACGCTGGCAAGACAAACCTCTGCATGGCCAATATCCAGAACGTGCAAATAAACCCAATGTTGATAAAGTTAATACTCATCGATGGTTACGAGCATCTGGATTAAAGTCTGAAACTGAAGGCTTTATTCTTGCAGCGCAAGACCAGAGTCTTTTTCACTAGGAATTTTCAGGCAAATATCATACATAATAATGTGGATCCAAAATGCAGGTTCTGTGACAAATACCAAGAAACAATAGACCATCTAATCTCAGGATGTTCTATACTTGCCCCAAATGAATATAAAAATCGTCACGATAGAGTGAGGCAATACTTACACTGGACAATGTGCAAACACTTTGGAAAATGTGTAAGCAAACACTGGTATGAACATCGGCCAGCGCCGGTTACAGAAATAGAAGATGTCACCATTCTATGGGATTATACCATCCACACAGACAGAAAAATTGAAGCAAATAGGCCGGACATTATTGTCAAAAACCAGAAAGAAAAAACTTGCCTACTAATTGATATGGCTTGTCCAGCGGATTGTAACATAGCAACCAAGGAATTTGAAAACTATCAAAATACAAAGACCTGAAATTGAAATAGAAAAAAAATGTGGAAATTGAAAACAAGAATAATACCAGTGGTAATAGGTGCACTTGGAATTATAAAAAATGGAACAAAACAACACATTGAAAGAATCCCTGAAACCCCAGCTTAAGAGACATACAGAAAATTGTCTTATTATGTACAGCACACACACTAAGGAGAACTTTGTCTATGTAACGCTAGCAACTTCATCGGAGATAAAAAAAAAAAAAAAAAAAAAAAAATAACATGAAATGTGGCCATAACAACACACCACGACCTGCCTTAGGTCTTTCCGCAGACTTGGTAGGTAGTGTGTCCATAGCAGAAATCGAATGATGATGATGATGACAATAATAATAATAATAATAATAATAATAATAATAATGGAAAATCTGCAATTTCTACGGGAAGGAAACTGAAAGAAACTGGTATGAACACCACCTAGATCCGGTTACGGAGATAGGATCTGTTACAATTCTATGGGACTACACAATACACACTGACAGAACAATCAAAGCCAACCGGCCAGATATTGTTATTAAAGACCACAAACAAAAACGGTGCCTCCTTATTGATATGGCAGTCCCTGCTGACTGCAATGTATCTTTGAAGATATTCAAAAACCTGTCAAAATACAAAGACCTTGAAATAGAAATCTCGAAAATGTGGCATATAGGAACATCAACAATACCTGTTGTAGTTGGAGCCCTAGGACTGATTGGAAAAGATTGCAGTAGACTAATTGAAGGGATTCCTGGAAGTCCATGCCTCAAGGAGATACAAAAAATTGTTCTGACAAGTACAGCCCACACTTTACGAAGGGCTTTATCTATGTAATTTTTTTTATTCATTTTTTTTTGTCAGTGGAAAGTGTCATGATGCCATTTCTAAACTTAGGTCCCTAAGCGGGACCCGGAAAGAAATGTAAACGCCAGAAATCAAAGAAAATTTTAAAAAAAGAAACCTGTCAATTAATTGATATGACTTGACCACAAAATTCCAATGTTTCTGAAAAAAATTTATAAACCTGTGAAATTATAATGACCTGCAATTCGAAGTAACAAAAATGTGTAAACTTAAAACTACGAGTATCCCTGTTGTGATATGGGCACTGTGTACCAAAAATCATGTGAGTGAAATTCTTGTACATATCAACATCCTCAGTGTTCCAAAAGATTACTTAGTGCGGGACTGCACATATCATATGCAAAATCCTTTTAATCTAACTTATATACTCGTGTATAAGCTGAATTCGTATATAGTGCAATATATATATTTTGTGTATGAATTTTAAGTCCTCAAGAAAATAATTACTCGCGTATAGTGCAACCAAAAATGCATAATTTTTAACTTCTTTAACTGTGTACAGTGCTACGCACTTTTTTAGCGTAAATAACTAATAATAAAGCCTCGCATTATGCTCAAGTATATACGGTAAAGGAAATGCCCCCAAATATGTATAGACAACTCTCCTGTAGTGCCCTTTTTACATAGACCTCGGAGGTAATCAAGTAATTCGGCATTTAAAATTATACTCTGTCAAGATGATACCATGCATAATAATATTTTCTCTGGATTACTTAAAAATCATTTACTCGTATTTACCATGACAAATGCCTACAAAATTAAAAAAAGAAATATTTTTTTTCTTTTGAACGTCATTATCGAATAATTCCTTGTAAGAAGCATAAATCAAACATTGTTTAAGGATGGATTAAATAAGATTTCCAAATGCCAGTTTTAGTATTTGGTATCCCGTTTTCTAAGAGATTAATTTGTTAGAATTGAGGATACCAACGAGAAAAAACAAACAACAGATTAAACCTGGTGTTAAGAAAAAACAGAAACGCGTGGGTAAATGTTTAGTTATGCATTTATTTATTTTGCGAGGATTATGTCCGGAAGTAGATAAACATGTTATGTCATTTCGAAATGTAGGCGATAATGACTCTCAACAGATTATTTTTCTTTACTACCTGTGAATTGCCATGCGTTCATGATAAAGATAAAATTGCCTTCTCTCAAGTTTTTGTAATTCAGAGTTTTTCTTCTCTTACTATAGTTTCCACATAAATCTAAAGTGTACAATTTATCCTGCAATTTAATCCATAGTAGAAGAGAAATGGTGGCTTCAAGAACAGTATTAGGTGAGAATTTGAACTTGGCTCGCCGATGTTAATTTCCGCGCCAAAAACCTTACGCTACGTCTACACGCAGAAAGAAGGATAACACTTCCAATTTTCTTACTACTGAGAATAATGATAGTCACCCTTTGTTTGGAATATCTGTATATGCTATTGATATTCAACGATTCCATGTTGTATATACTTGTGCCTATATCAAGTGTTTAAAATTAAATATTAAGGAAAGAATTTACAAGCTGACACATACTCGAGGTTAAATAACTTGGCCACTTTGAGATCTGTAAACAGCACGACAGTAACTTCACCTATGAAAGATACTTACCTGCAATAAAAGTATGTTCTATTACCCTAATATTCAATCCTTTCTGATTTAAGGTATCTCATTATAGAATAGTGTTTTACGAAACTGTTTTGTAGACAAGGTGGGTTCGCACCTCACTAGATGCCACCTAATGAATTCCTGAGATATTAACCACAAAATCCTGTTCAAAAGTACGCGTTCTTCTTTCTTCATATAGTTTGATAATTTTGTTTGAAGTGTTTATTTTCTTGATTTCTGATGAAATTTTTAAAAATTTCCGGAGGATTTCAATAAATATATTTCATTTGACAACATAGTTTATATTCATAGTTTAGAAATATGAGGAAAAAAATGATCATTTACGGCTTCAGTAAAGTGGATAGAGGTTAAAGTCTTTTGAAAAAATACTTTAATTTGAATTAATACTTGAACAGAAATAAAATATACTTGTTGAATTTTACATCGTCTCAATTAGAAATATCACAAATATCACAATAATATTACGTATCCAATCGATTATTATGTTTTGCATAATAATCGATTGGATACGTAATATTTTGGCTTCAACATTTTATGTCAATTTTTATTTAATTTTTTTTGCCGTTTTTTTTTTCTTTTTTCGGGGCGTGACCAATCAGGGTTCTCTGCGATTTAAAGCTGAATGAAATATTTTTCCTATTGTTATCACTACTAGTCCCTATTTTGATCTCCATGCTAATTAAATATGTTACTTGACTGATTCGTTTTATACGGCTTATCAATCCTTTGCAGGTTAAATCCAGAAAATATTTTCTGTTCGTAAGAATTTTTTGGAGGTAATACAGTTCTTACTAATTACCCCATAGTTTGTGGTAGGATGTGGATTTATACCTTTCCCAAGTGAAATTGCGTGTATTGGAACTCGGCCCTCCGATTAACAATTCCGCCCAATCAATCCATTACATCACCCGCCTATTCTAAGTTTACTGCACCTGGTGTTCTTAAACGGTCAGTCATTTAGGTACCGACCAGGCTTGATGTTACTTGACTTTGGTGATCGTACGAGAACCGGTAGATATGTTATTTGATCTTTCACTGTCACTCTTGTCACCAATATATCCTATAAAACAACCATTCGCCCTTGCATGGAGTATTGCTGCCATATATGGGCTGGAGCACCTTCCGCTTACCTCGGAGTTCTCGACAAGATCCAGAGAAGGATATGTAATCTAATTGGCCCTGATCTAGCGTCTTACTTGCAGTCACTCTCTCACAGACGCGCCGTCGCCTCTCTCTGTCTTTTCTACAAATACTTCCATGGTAACTGCTCTGATGAGCTGCTCTCTCTGGTTCCCAGACTCCATGAATTCAAGCGCCCTACGAGGCTGGCATCCCGCTCTCACCCTTACACCGTAGAAACCTTCAAATGTAGCCGTCTCTTCTACTCCAATAGCTTCATACCTCGCACCTCTCGCCAGTGGAACACCCTTCCCAATTACTGTTTCCCTGAAAGCTATAATCTCCAACTATTCAAATGTAATGTCAATCGACATCTCCAATTACCTTGATCTACCCACTATCCTTCTCCTCTTCCTTTCTCCTATCACTCTTATCTGCTCTTGCTCCAAATCCCCTGCATCCTAGTGGCTTCACGCCTTGCTTGGGGCACAATGCTTTAAAAAAAAAAAAAAAGTGTTAATTTTTCAAAGCCTTCTTTCCTTTTTATGTGTTCCAGAAATTCTGGGGTTTTTGGGGGGGTTATATTTTTTTTTTTTTTATTCTATACAAATTTCATTTTTGTTCCCATTTTCCTTAAACTTTCTCGTTGCTTACATCTACCGACCATGATATTCTCGGCATCTTTTTGCAAAACTACATCACTGTTGCCTCAAGTCTCCTGTTCATCTTCGAGGAAATTTTCCAACATATAGGATGATTGATGTTATAGCATTTCAGCATTATTTTCTTTGCTTCTGTCAAATTTTTTCCATTAGCGTAAATAAAAGCTTTGGTTGATATATACACTGTGTACAACATAAATTCATAATTTATTCAGCAAAAATCATTTTACGATATTTTACGCTGAATAAATGTTAAGGATGCATTAACCCACTAATCACTCGCTGAATGTTATGATCCTTGTTTTTTTTTTTTTTTAAATTATAAACTTTATTAGTTCTTCCTTAAATACGTAAGTACTTTCGACGGTTCGTCCAGTCATCATCATATATATTGTCCAAAGATTATTTTTTCTCTTGTTATATTCAAGTACTTTCGACTATCGTAGTCGTTGTCTCGAATGGATGTTATTAGTATGTTAAGCAAAATTAAATAAAACTAAATTCTGAAATTTTTGATTGAAGGAACTCTAATTAGACTTAGTTTAAAGTGGAGTGACGTCATTTGTAATGGTTTAACAGAAAAACTCAAATGCTGAGAGCTATACTTAACATCTACTAGATCCAACATCCAATTAAATCACAAGCTCTATAGGCCCATTCCTGATATTTCTACAATCTTAAGCGAATGCAAAATGCTCATTGCACGACACTGATGGTGAGCAAACAAGAACTTTTTCTTTTCTTTTTTTTTTACTAATGTTCACCCTGTACAAGGTCAAAGAGCCACTCAAAGTAGAGGGTCACTGTGTGTTGATGTTGTATCAGCATAAGAAAAAGGAAGAAGTGAAGTTCTTGGAGCTATGCAGGAAAAACAACGGCAAACTCTAGACTTGAAGTTGTCAAGATTAAATTAAACTCTACTTTTGTTCAAAAAAGCGGGGAAGAGTGTGAACCGGGCGATATGCGAACCTTGAGAACAATCTACTTCTCTGGAAACCTAGCCATGGCTCAAGACAGTTTGGTCGCCCAGCAACCACGTACATTGACCAACTATGTTATAACATAGAATACCACGATAATGACCGTCCAACCTTGATGTCGGCTCGTGATGGTTGCAGTGATACTCATGAATGTCCGAGATATGTCGACCGAATAAGAATAAAAATTCCTGGATACATCTATAGAAAGAAAATAGAAGATATTTTGGTTAAGTTTGAGAATTTGAATGATTTAAATAGCATGCATTGGTTAACTGATCTGCAAGAAAAAAATCAATTTGAACTTACGCTTACTTTTAAAGCTGATTTGTAATTGCCACCAAAAGTTAGAAAATTTGACATCAGTTCATTGGTTTAATCCCAACACTTTCTCACGCGTAATGTAGAACATGGTATTAGGGCATTTCATTAATTTGGGATTCGGAATAAATTAACCAAATGCGCTTCCATTAAGCCGTAGATATTAGGTAATTTCCTATTATTTCTTCCTAATTTCCTGACCTATCGTTT
>CAHIKZ030004748.1:0-21678 GCA_903632075.3 Acanthosepion pharaonis | reverse complement strand
ATAACCTGCTTAAAAAAAATTTTCATTCGAATTCATGTTGTGAGCGTTGAAGGAAATGAGTCGACTCATAAATTTGCAATTTTATTTTTAAATTTTCCTGGGCGCAAAATGGGTGATCACTCGATATTTCTCATCTTTTTGCGCCTTATATTTATATTTACCTACTTTAATTTAGCTTTCTGGGCAGGAAAATCCTCCTCTATAACCTACTTAAAAAAATTTTCATTCGTATTCATTATGTGAGCGTTGAAGGGAAATGAGTCGACTCATAAAATTGCTATATTATTTAAAAATTTGAGATTTTATTTAAAAAATTTCCTGGGCACAAAATGGGTGATCACTCTATATTTCTCTTCTTTTTGCGCCTTATATTTATATTTACCTAATTTAATTTAGCTTTCTCGACAGGAAAATCCCTCCTCTATAACCTGCTTAAAAAAATTTTCCTTCGAATTCATGTGGCGAGCGTGGAAGGGAAATGAGTCGACTCATAAAATTGCTATATTATTTAAAAATTTTCCTTGGCTCAGAATGGGTGATCACTATATTTCTTTTCTTGTTCGGCTTTCTATTTATATTTACCTCCTTTAATTTAGCATTATGGACAGCAAAATCCCTCCTCTATAACGGGGTTAAAAAATATTTTTCATTCGAATTCATGTTGTAAGAGTTGAAGGGAAATTAGTCGCCTCATAAAATTGCGATTTTATTAAAATATTTTCTTAAGCACAAAATGAATGATCACTTTATATTTGTCTAATTTTTGCGCCTTATATTTAAATTACCTACTTTAATTTAGCATTATGGACAGGAAAATCCCTCCTCTATAACCTCCTTAAAAAAATTTTTGATTCGAATTCATGTCGTGAGCGTGAAGTGAAATGAGTCGCCTCATGAAATGGCGATTTTATTGTAAAATTTTACTGGGCGCAAAATGGGTTATCCCTCTATATTTCTCTTCTTTTAGCGCCTTATATTTATATTTACCTATTTTAATTTAGCATTATTGTCAGGAAAATCCCTCCTCTATAAACTGCTTAAAAAGTTTTTTCATTCGAATTCATGTTGTGAGCGTTGAAGGGAAATGAGTCTCCTTATAAAATTGCAATTTTATTTAAAAATTTCCTGGGCACAAAATGGGTGATCACTCTATATTTCTCATCTTTTTGCGCCTTATATTTATATTTACCTAATTTAATTTAGCTTTCTCGACAGGAAAATCCCTCCTCTATAACCTGCTTAAAAAAATTTTCATTCGAAGTCATGTGGCAGCGTGGAAGGAAATGAGTCGCCTCATAAAATTGCGATTTTATTTAAAAATTTTCCTGGGTACAAAATGTGTGGTCACTCTATATTTCTCATCTTTTTGCGACTTATATTTCTATTTACCTACTTTAATTTTGCTTTCTGGACAATAAAAATCCCTCTTGCGATTTTATTTAATAATTATCGTTGACACAAAATGTGAGATCACTCTCATATTTTGCGCCTTATATTTATATTTACCTACATAAATTTATCATTATGTTCAGGAAAATCCCTCCTCTATGAACTGCTGAAAAAAATTTATCCTTAGAACTCATTTTGTGAGCAGTGAAAGGAAATGAGTCGCCTCATAAAATCGCGAATTTATTTAAAAATTTCCCTGGGCAAAAAATGTGTGATCACTATATATTTCTCATTTTTTGCGCCTTATATTTATATTTACCTACTTTAATTTAGCATTATGGATATGAAAATCCCTCCTATATAACCTGCTCAAAAAAAATTTTCATTAGAATTCATGTTGTGAGCGTTGAAGTGAAATGAGTCGGCTCATAAAATTGCGATTTTATTTAAAAATTTTCCTGGCCACAAAATGGGTGATCACTCTATATTTCTCATCTTTTTGCGCCTTCTTTTTATATTTACCTACTTTAATTTAGCATTTTGGACAGGAAAATCCCTCCTCTATAACTGGCTTAAAAAAATTTTTCATTAGAATTCATGTTGTGAGCGTTAAAGGGAAATGAGTCGCCTCATAAAATTGCGATTTTATTTAAAAATGTTCCTGGCCACAAAATGGGTGATCACTCTATATTTCTCACCTTTTGCGCCTCCTTTTTATATTTACCTACTTTAATTTAGCCATATTGACAGGAAAATCCCTCCTCTATAACTGGCTTAAAAAATTTTTCATTAGAATTCATGTTGTGAGCGTTGAAGGGAAATGAGTCGCCTCATAAACTTACGATTTTATTTAAAAATTTTCCTGGCCACAAAATGGGTGATCGCTCTACATTTCTCATCTTTTTGCGCCTTCTTTTCATATTTACCTACTTTAATTTAGCATTATGGACAGGAAGATCCCTCCTCTATAACATACTTAAAATAACTTTTCATTCGAATTCATGTTGTGAGCGTTGAAGGGAAATGTGTCGTCTCATAAAATTGCGAATTTATTTAAAAATTGCCCTAAGTGCAAAATGGGTAATCACTCTATATTTCTCCTCTTTTTGCGCCTTATATTTATATTTATCTACTTTAATATAGCTTTCTGGACAGGAAAATCCCTCCGCTATACCCTGCATAAAAAATTTTTTCATTTGATTTCATGTTGTGAGCGTTAAAGGGAAATGAGTCGCCTCATAAAATTGCGATTTTATTTAAAAATATTCCTGGCCACAAAAAGGGTGATCACTCTATATTTCTCATCTTTTTGCGCCTTCTTTTTATATTTACCTAATTTAATTTAGCATTATGTACAGGAAAATCCCTCCGCTATAACCTGCTTAAAAATTTTTTTTCATTCGAATTCATGTTGTGAGCGTTGAAGGAAATGAAATGAAATCGATTTTTATTTAAAAATTTTCAAAAAAATGGCGATTTTATTTTTCCGCGTTAAATTTTCCTTGGGGACAAAATGGGTGATCATTGGTGATCACATAAATGAATCGCTTATATTTCATTTTTTTGGCCTTATATTTATATTTACCTACTTTAATTTAGCATTATGGACAATAAAATCCGTCCTCTGTAACCTGCTTGAAAAATTTTTTTCATTCGAGTTCATGTTGTGAGCGTGGAAGTGAAATAAGTCGACTCATATAATTGCGATTTTATTTAAAAATTTTCCTGGGCACAAAATGAGTGATCACTCTATATTTCTCATGTTTTTGCACCTTATATTTATATTTACCTTTTTTAATTTATCATTATGGATAGGAAAATCCCTCCTCTATAACCTGCTTAAAAAAATTTGCATTCGAATTTATGTTGTGAGCGTTGAAGGGAAATGAGTCGCCACATTAAATTGCGATTTTATTTAAACAATTTCCTGGGCACAAAATGGGTGATCACTCTATATTTCTCATCTTTTTGCGCCTTATATTTATATTTACCACCTTTAATTTAGCATTATGGACAGGAAAATCCCTCCACTATAACTTGCTTAAAAAAATCTTTCTTTCGAATTCATGTTGTGAGCGTTGAAGGGAAATGAGTCGACTCATAAAATTTCGATTTTCTTTAAAATTTCCTGGGCACAAAATGGGTGATCACTTTATATTTCTCATCTTTTTGGCCTTTTATTTATATTTACGTACTTTAATTTAGCATTGTGGACAGGTAAATCCTTCCTCTATAACCTGCTTAAAAAAATTTGCATTCGAATTTATGTGGTAAGCGTTGAAGGGAAATGCGTCGCCTCATAAAATTGCTATTTTATTTAAACATTTTCCTGGGCACAAAATGGGTGATTACTTTATATTTCTCATCTTTCTGCACCTTATATTTCTATTTACCCAATTTAATTAAGCATTATGGACAGGATATTCCCTCTTCTTTCCCCTGCTTAAAAATTTTTTTCATTCGAATTCATTCTGTGAGCGTTAAAGGGAAATGCCTCGACTCATAAAATTGCGATTTTATTTTAAAATTTTCCTGGGCACAAATGGGTGATCACTTTATATTTCTCATCTTTTTGCGCCTTATATTGATATTTACCGACTTTAATTTAGCATTATGGACAGGAAAATCCCTCCTCTATAACCTGGCTAAAAAAATTTTTTCATTCTAATTCATGTTGTGAGCGTTGAAGGAAAATGAGTCGACTCATAAAATTCGATTTTCTTTAAAAATTTTCCTGGGCACAAAATGGTGATCACTCTATATTTCTCATGTTTTTGCGCCTTATATTGATATTTACCTACTTTAATTTAGCAATAAGGACACGAAAATCCCTCCTCTATAACCTGGTTGAAAAAATTTTCATTCGAATTCATGTTGTGAGCGTTGAAGTGAAATGAGTCGCCTCATAAAATTGCGATTTTATTTAAAAATTTTCCTGGCCACAAAATGGGTGATCACACTTTATTTTTCATCTTTTTGCGCCTTATATTTATATTTACCTACTTCAATTTAGCATTAGGGACAGGAAAATCCCTCCTCTATAACTTACTTAAAACAATTTTTCATTCGAATTCATGTTGTGAGCGTTGAAGGGAAATGTGTCGAGTCATAAAATGGCGATTTTATTTAACAATTTTTCTGGGGACATAATGGGAAATCCCTCCTCTATAACCTGCTTAAAAATTTTTTTCATTCGAATTCATGTTGTGAGAGTTGAAGTGAAATGAGTCGCCTCAGAAAATTGCGATTTTATTTTAAAAGTTCCCTGGCCACAAAATGGGTGATCACTCTATATTTCTCATCTTTTTGCGCCTTATATTGATATTTACCTACTTTAATTTAGCATTATGGACAGGAAAATCCCTCCTCTATAACCTGCTTAAAAATTTTTTTCATTCTAATTCATGTTGTGAGCGTTGAAGGAAAATGAGTCGACTCATAAAATTTCGATTGTCTTTAAGATTTTCCTGGGCACAAAATGGCTGATCACGCGATATTTCTCTTCTTTTTGCGCCTTATATTTATATTTACCTACTTTAATTTAGCATTATGGACAGGAAAATCCCTCCTCTATAACCGGTTAAAAAAAAATTTTTAATTCGATTTCATGTTGCTAGCGTTGAAGGGAAATGTGTCGAGTCATAAAATGGTGATTTTATTTAACAATTTTTCTGGGCACAAAATGGGTGATCACTCGATATTACTCATCTTTCTGCGCCTTGTATTTATATGTACTTACATTAATTTAGCATTATGGCCAGGGAAAGCCCTCCTCTATAACCTGCTTAAAAAATTTTTTCATTCGAATTCATGTTGTGAGAGTTGAAGTGAAATGAGTCAACTCATAAAATTTCAATTTTATTTAAAAATTTTCCTGGGCGCAAAATCGGTGATCACCCTATATTTCTCATCTTTTTGCGCCTTATATTTATATTTACATCCTTTAATTTAGCATTATGGAGAGGAAAATCCCTCCTCTATAACCTGCTTGAAAAAATTTTTCATTCAAATTCATGTTGTGAGCGTTGAAGGGAAATGAGTCGCCTCATAAAATAGCAATATTATTTGAAAATTTTCCTGGGCACAAAATGGGTGATCACTCTATATTTCTAATCTTTTTGCGCCTTATATTGATATTTACCTCCTTTAATTTAGCATTATGGACAGGAAAATCCCTACTCTATAACCTGCTTAAAAAAATTTTTCATTCGAATTCATGTTGTGAGCGTTGAAAAGAAATGAGTCGCCTCATGAAATGGCGATTTTATTGTAAAATTTTCCTGGGCGCAAAATGGGTGATCACTCTATATTTCTCTTCTTTTTGCGCTTTATATTTATATTTACCTACTTTAATTTAGCATTATGGTCAGGAAAATCCCTCCTCTATAACCTGGTTAAAAAAAAAATTTTCATTCGAATTCATGTTGTAAGCGTTGAAGGGAAATGAGTCGCCTCATAAAATTGCGATTTTATTTAAACATTTTCCTGAGCACCAAATGAGTGATCACTTTATATTTGTCTTATTTTTGCGCCTTATATTTATATTTACCTTCTTTAATTTAGCATTATCGACAGGAAAATCCCTCCTCTATAACCTGCTCAGAAATTTTTTTCATTCGAATTCATGTTGTGAGCGTTGAAGTGAAATGAGTCGCCTCGTAAATTTGCAATTTTATTTAAAAATTTTCTTGGGCGCAAAATGGGTGATCCCTCTATATTTCTCATATTTTTGCGCCTTATATTTATATTTAACTACTTTAATTCAGCATTATGGACAGGAAAATCCCTCCTCTATAACCGGCTTAAAAAATTTTTTCATTCTAAGTCATGTTGTGAGCGTTGAAGGGAAATGAGTCGAGTCAAAAAATGGCGATTTTATTTAACAATTTTTCTGGGCACAAAATGGGTGATAACTCTATATTTCTCATCTTTTTGCACCTTGTATTTATATTCACCTACTTTAATTTAGCATTATGGACAGGAAATTCCCTCCTTTATAATCTGCTTAAAAATTTTTTTGATTCGAATTCATGTTGTGAGCGTTGAAGTGAAATGAGTCAACTCATTAAATTTTAATTTCATTTAAAAAATTTCCTGGGCGCAAAATGGGTGATCACTCTATATTTCTCATCTTTTTGCGCCTTATATTTATATTTACCTACTTTAATTTAGCATTATCGACAGGAAAATCCCTCCTCTAAAACCTGCTTAAAAAAATTTTTCATTCGAATTAATGTTGTGAGCGTTGAAGTGAAATAAGTCGCCTCATAAAATTGCGATTTTATTGAAACATTTTCCTGGCCACAAAATGGGTGATCACTCTATATTTCTCATCTTTTTGCGCCTTATATTTATATTTACCTACTTTAATTTATCATTATGGACAAGAAAATCCCTCCTCTATAACATGCTTAAAAAAATTTTTCATTCGAATTCTTGTTGTGAGCGTTGAAGGGAAATGAGTCTCCTTATAAAATTGCGATTTTATTTAAAAATTTTCCTATTTTAGTGGTGATCAATTGTAATTTTCATCTTTTTTCGCCTTATATTTGTTATACCTTTTTTAATTTAGCATTATGGACAAAAAAATCCTCCTCTATAAACTGCTTAAAAAATATTTTCATTCGATTTCATGTTGTGAGCGTTGAAGTGAAATGAGTCGCCTCATGAATTGGCGATTTTATTTAAAAAATTTTCCTCGCCAAAAATGGGTGATCCTTATATTTTTTTTTCTTTTAGCGCCTTATATTTATATTTACCTATTTTAATTTAGCATTAAAAATAAAAATCTATATTTATAACAATCATAAAAAAAAATTTTCATTCGAATTCATGTTGTGAGCGTTGAAGGGAAATGAGTCTCCTTATAAAATTGCAATTTTATTTAAAATTTTTTCTGGTCACAAAATGGGTGATCACATTTATATTTTCTTTTTTTTTGGTTTATATATTTATTTTACCTACTTTAATTTAGCATTATGTACAGGAAAATCACTCCTCTATAACCTGCTTAAAAAAATTTTTCATTCGAATTCATGTTGTGAGCGTTGAAGGGAAATGAGTCTCCTTATAAAATTGCAATTTTATTTTTAAATTTTTTTTTGCGAAAAATGGGTGATCATACTATATTTTTATCTTTTTTCATTTTATTTTATATTTACCTTGGTTAATTTAGCATTATGGACAAATAAATCCCTCCTATATAACCTACTTAAAAATATTTCATTCGAATTCATTTTGAATATATATTGAATAAATGATTCTCCTTATAAAATTATATATAATTTTATTTTAAAAATTTTCCTGGTCACAAAATTCCATGATCACACTATATTTCTTCATCTTTTTAAAAATTATATTTTTATATTTACCTACTTTAATTTAGCATTATCGACAGGAAAATCCCTCCTCTATAACCTGCTTAAAAAAATTTTTCATTCGAATTAATGTTGTGAGCGTTGAAGTGAAATAAGTCGCCTCATAAATTTGCGATTTTATTGAAACATTTTCCTGGCCACAAAATGGGTGATCATTTATATTTTTATCTTTTTTAGCCTTTATATTTATATTTACCTATTTTTATTTAGCATTATGGACAATAGAAAATCCTCCTCTATAACCTGGTTGAAAAATTTTTTCATTCGAATTCATTTTGTGAGCGTTGAAGTTAATGAGTCGCCTCATAAAATTTTGATTTTTTTTTTAAATTTTCCTGGACACAAAATTGGGTGATCACTCTATATTTTCATATTTTTTTGCGCCTTATATTTATATTTACCTACTTTTCAATTTAGCATTATGGACAGGAAAATCCCTCCTTTAAAACTTATTAAAAAAAAATTTTCATTCGAATTCATGTTGTGAGCGTTGAAGGAAATGAGTCGAAGCAAAATTTTTACAATTTTAAATTTTCCTGAGCATAAATGATTATCAATTATAATTTTTTATTTTCTGAATTTATAAATTTGAAATCATTATGAACAGGAAAATCTGATATAACCTGCTTTCCTTTTTTTCATTCGAATTCATGTTGAGAAGAAGGAAATGAGTCGCCTTCAAAAATTGCGATTTTTTTTAAAATTTTCCTGGTTGTAATGGGTGATCATTCTATATTTCTCATCTTTTTTTGCGCCTTTATATTGATATTTAAAATAATTTAGCATTATGGACACGAAAATCCTCAAATAAGCTGCTTAAAAAAATTCGTTATTTCATTTTGTGGAGATTGAAGTGAAATGAGTCGCCTCATAAAATTTCGATTTTATTTAAAAATTTTCCTATAATTAAAAATGGGTGATCACTCTATATTTTCATCTTTTGCGCCTTATATATATATTTTTTTAAGATTTAATTTTGACATTATGGACAGAAATTTTTTCAAAAGTAACTTTAAAAAATTTTTCATTCTAATTCATGTTGTATTGTTTCTGAAGGAAAAATGAGTCGAATTCCATAAAATTTCGATTTACATTTTAATATTTTTTATATATATATATATATAATTATATCATTTATATTTCTCATTTTTAAAAATTTTTTTATATTTATGCTTTTTAATACTAATTAATTTAGCATTATTTTTCAGGAAAAATATTTCAAATATAACAGGCATTTAAAAAATTTTTTTTCGATTTCATGTTTTTCTATAAATCATCATTGAAGGAAATGTGTCGAGTCATAAAATGGTGGAATTAAATAAAATTTTTCTGGGCATCAAAATGGGTGATCACTGATATTTTCATCTTTTCAAAAAAAATTGTTTTTATATTTTAATTTTGTCATTAATTTAGCATTTATGGCCAGGAAAAATCCTCCTCAATAATTCTTTTAAAAATTTTTCATTCAATTCATGTTTTGATATTGAAGTGAAATGAGTCAACTCATAAATTTTTAATTTATTTTATTTTTTTTCCTCCAATTCTAAATCGGTGATCAAAAATATATTTCTCATTTTTGCGCCTTATATTTATATTTACATCCTTTTAATTAAAGATTATGGAGAGGAAAATTCATCCTTATAACCTGTTTTTTTTGGAATTTTTTTTCAAAAATGGGTGTTGTTTAAATTTGAAGGAAATGACTTCGTTTCAAATAAAAAAATATTTAATTTCATGATATTATTTGAAATTTTCCTGGGCTTTAAAATGGGTGATCAAATTTAATATTTCTAATACGAAATTTTTTTGCGCCTTTTCATTGATATTTATAAATATTTTCCAATTTATCATTATTCACAGGAAAAAAATTTTCTAAAAACCTGCTTCAAAAAAAAATTTTTTTTTCATGTTGTGAGCGTTGAAAAAAATTTTTTCTCAATGAAATTATTTTTTAATTTTAAAAAATTTTTGGTTAAAAATTGTTAGATCACTCTATTTTCTTCTTTTTTGAAATTTATTTATATTTAATTTTAATATAATTTAGCATTAAGAACAATTAAATGTGTTAAATCCTCTATAACCTTCTCAAAAAAAAAAAAAAATGTTCGAATTCATAATGTAAATTATATTTATATGAGCATATTTGCCTAAAAATTTGATATTTTATTTTTTAAGTTTTATATATCTTTCAATGAGTGATCATTTATTATATTTGTCTTATTTTTAAAATATATTTATTTATTAATTTCTTTTTAATTTATTGTGGCACCATTTACGAGGCAGAGAAAGGAAGAAAAAAGAAAGAAGGCAGAAAGAAAGGCGAGACGAATCATAGGTGATAAAAAGACACACACGGCTAAGAGACAATGAAAATATTGATAAGTAACAAATGAAAAAGGGTGTCATTACAATGACAGGGAATTTTTGAGTAAAAAAAAAAAAAGAAAGGGAAAGAAAGAAGGAACCAGATGTGTTTTGATAACGGCTGTGTTATCTTAGGTATTCTAAACGAATGGCTGACCACTGGCCAAAAAAAATTCAAGTGAAAATGTTATTTCGATAAGTGACGAAAAACAGGCCACTAAAAAAATCTTTGGACAGATATGAAAATTAAAAAAAACACCTCTAGTGTCCGCTGACCGAATTTTTTCGACGAAACAACTTTGGCCTGCGATAATAAAATTATGTTATCAGAAAACGTTGTACCGAAGGAAAATGAATGGGGAACCAGAAATGTTTTTTTTTCTTCCTTGGAGGCGACAGACTGACTGAAAAATTTGGGGATATTTCTTTTTGCGCCATGTTAAAAAAAACCACCCATCTTGATAAATTAGCGATAAAATACCTGACAAACACCACGTGTTGAACAAGAGTTGTCATATTGTCCGTTCGACTAGAGAAATTGTCATGATAACGGCGATTTGAAAGGAAGAAAAAGGAAAGAGAAGAGATAATTTTTTTTTTAGTTAAGCAAGATATTTTTTTTTTCCGAAACAAAGCCGCGGATTGTTCACGCCCGACTAAGACATCATTGGTCAAGTGGTGATCACGTGACGCACGAAGGAGGAGGAAAGATACCCGACCAAGACCTCATTGGCCGAGAGTGATCACGTGACGCACGAAGAAGGCTGTCGACGCCCCCATCCAGAGTATAAGTATGAGAAGCTGCTACGAAGAAGTGGGGAGGGCAGTTCACGCCCCTCAGAAGTATGGTGAGAAAGTGGGAGTGAGAAAAAGTTCCCAAAAATGGAAAAAGAGTGGAAAATCCCTAACCAGAAATAAAAGAGGTGGATATGTATTTAGAATTATCGAGGAACCCCCCGACGCCAACAGACCCACCCCGGTTTTGGTCGGCGTCAATAAAAACGAAGCCCCAACAGGCAGAAATCAGTTCGGGCCCTGGCGGCAGAGATGAGTTCAGTCCAGTTCAGGCAGAGATGAGTTTCCAGAGTTGAAGTTTCCGCCTTGAAGATAGCTGACCAAGATTCACGCAAAATTTCGGACTCCTCTTCAACCAAGAACAATTATTTTGAAGAGCGACTTAGAACCAGACCACCGAAATAAGTTTTTTTCGACTTTCGTCCAAAGACACACCGAAACACCAATTTCTTAGAGAGCAAACAACTTGAAGCGTTAAAACTTGCCTAACGAAAACGACGTGTCACAATCCACAGAACGGGTCGGGAGATAGATGCAGTCCTATGTATCGAACAACTAGACATAAAGTTTGTTACCTTTTTCTTTGATACTTTGAACTTTTTGAGTTTTCATTTTATTTTCTTTTATGCATATTTGTGTATCACCCCCGTTGAACTCAATTTGCATTACGGCCCCAACCACTGTTTGATCTCGTCTGTCTAAGATCAATTCACAACGTGGGTAGGCAGACTGGAGATCAATGCAGTTACCTTTGGTAACCAGGCGTTGGAAGCGAGTTGGGAACGACGAGGCTGATATCAAATCTAACCAGATTCCCACCCGAATCACCAAAAGGTTAGAACGTCACATTTGGGTGCCGCGACCGATACCAAGCCAGTTGGTCGTCACAGGACGAGACAACACGACTGACGCGACAGGCGGACGTCACGTTTGGAGCAGCGACACCCGAACGGAGCAGCGAGGAGCGAACAGCTGGCGCCGCGGGAGGACGTCTGAATTGGTGCTGTTTGAACGTCACAACTGGCGCCGTGGTAGATCAGGATAGAACGTCACAAAATTAATAACTGCGACCGGGGACGACGTCACATTTAAATTTAAAATATTCTGAATTTTAAAAAACAGAACGTTGTTAAATTTAATTTAAAACTGGAAAACAAATCCCCCTCGTTTAAACTGCTTTTAAATTAATTCATTTGAATTTTTAAAACCTTTTTTTTTCATAAACTGCAACTAATTTAAGATCATTCAAATAATTTATCAAATTATGGATTTCAATTGTTATAAATATGTTACTAAAATATATTTATCAAATAAAATTAAAAATGCTTAGCGCCTTATGTATTTTTTACATTTTAATTAAATGATTTTTTCGAATTATTATTATTATATATTTATATTATCATTCTTTCCTTCTTTCCGCCTTTATATTTATTTTTCAGCAAAAAATTAAATATATCTAAGGTTAAAAATTTCTTATCAAAATGTTTTACACCAGATTTTTATCCTTTCGCAAATATAACTGTTTTAAATAATTTATTTTGCATTATTGTTAAAACCTGCTTGAAAACAATTTTATTTTAAAACCTTTTCATTTTATATATTATATTCATAATGTTTCAAATTTTTGTATTTAATATTACGCCTCATCATTCCAACATGGATTTTATTGAAAATTTTCCTATTTCGTAAAATTCGTAATGACAACGACCTTGCAATTTGAAGATTTAAATTTATTTTTTTATACAACATTACATGTCTGTAAAATATTATTACCTTATATATTTTTTTAAATAATTCGTCATCATATAATTGACGATTTAAAATAAAATTTTAACAGTGTTTATTGCCAGTCCATTTATATTTTTATTTTTATTTTTAATATAAAACATTTTGAAAAAATTCTATTTTACATTCTTTAAAAATCGGTTTCATTAAATGAATTCATGTTGTGAGCCGATTCGTGAAATGATCTTTTATTCAAATTGGTGATGAATAATGAAAATTTTCTTGAAAATTTCAAATTTCTTATTTCTAAATTTTTATACAGAATCATTTTTTATTTATTAAATTTTTGATTGTATTTACTATTTTAAAGCAATGCATTATGGAATTGGAAAATGAATAAAACCTTCATTCTAAAAAATTTATTACGATGTCATGTTTGTATATGTTGGATATTGTTTACATCAAATGTGATTTATAAAATTAATTTTGTTTTGACGGTTTTCAATTATCTTGCGGAATAAAACTCAATCCGATTTGCAAAATATTGTTTTTATATTTATATTTATATTTATATTTCTTCAAATTTAGAATTATAATGGACAGGAAATAATTTTTTATGCTTCAAATTACTTTCATAAGTTCATTCGTTACCTTTGTAATTATCATCATCCAAATTCTGTAAGGCTTTCATATATGGAAAAATTTATTTATTATTCAAAAACAGATGATGATTGATTAAAGATATTTTTGTTAATTTATTTTTATTTTAGCATGTAAATACTTTGAGATTGTAATAGCACGCAACAATTCGTATTTTTATATATGATATTATATTTTTCATTTTTTTATTTATATTATTTGATAATTACCAGACTCTGACGCTTTTATTATTATTTTGTAATTTCCCCTTCAAATGGTTGATTTGCATTTCTATCTCCCTTTATTTTCTAAAATTTTTTTTGTTTATTTATTTTGATTTTTAAAATTTAGATTTATTGACAGAAAATTTCAACAATTCTTTCCTAATAAAATGTAATTTTTTTTGCAAATTTAACAAATCTTTATTGAAAAAGAAAAAAAAAATTCGCAACAAAATGAGGCATTAAAGCTATTTAACTGTTTGTTTTCACAAAAGAAAATCGTGAGTGTTTTTTATGAGGTCGTCAATTTAATAAAAAATTTTTTAAGTTCAATAGATAAGATATCCATTTTTTAATAATCATTTTAATTTATAAGAAAACCTTTATCCTTTGGCTATCTTTTATTCGAATAGAAATAGGGCTTGTCCCTTATTTTAAAACTTTAATTTTCCATTTCCATTGAATGTTGAAATTTCTGACGGCAAAAAGATAACTCTAGAAAATTGCACTATTTGGCCTAAAAATATATTTCGTTTAAATAATTTAATTTATATATTCAATTCCCTTTGGGGCTTAAACCTGAGTTCTTAAAAGAGTTTAAAATATTTAATAGGTCATTTGTTGGCTCATATTTAATTTAATGTCCGATAATTGTACAAAAGAGTTGCGTTAAAAAAAAGAAAGAAAAAGAGAAAATTATCTTTGTGATAAGGGAAATCATCGAAAAGACACTTAGCGATGTTATTTTTTTAACAAAGAAAAAACTGGTAAATCTTTTTTATTTTTATTAGAAATTAGAGAAACAATCTTGATAACGGATTTAAAATTTATGTTTTGACGCGGCGAAAAATATAGCAATCTGCCCATGGCAAAATGAAAATTTCAAAATGGTCAAGTGTCCTAAAAAACAATGCTAAAGATAATTTTAATTTGGTCTCACTTGACCAGAAAATTGAGCTGGACCACCCACAAGTTAGAAAGAAAGATTAATAAACCAAACTATCTTCGGCGATAAATTGGTTTTAAAGAAAAAAATGTGTTTTTTGTCAGAACATAGACATGATAGAAATTAAAGGAAAAAAAAAAAAAAGAAAAAAAATTTTTTTTTCCAGATGACCAATTTTTGATGCTGGCAAAAATCTTTCGACGAACTCCAGATGAAATTCGGTTAAGATAATTATTGTTATCGTGGGAATGTAAAAGGAAAAAAAAGAAAAAAAAAAGAAAAATTTTTTTTTTTTTTTTTGAGAGGGAATTAGCTGACACACCCACGCTGTTGAGCGTTCATTGGCTGAAGGGTGGCGTGAGCGGTTAAGAAAAACACCCAAGAAGAAGGAAGCCTGTTGACGCCCCCTGAAGGGATTGGGTGAGATACCCATATGAAAAAGGAAGAATTTGGGAGGACGAGGGGTTAAAAGGAAATTAAAAGATTTCCAAAATGGAAAGTAATAAATTTTTTTTTTGACCGAAAAAAAAGAAAATTTTTTAATGCGGATTTAGAATTATCAAGGAACCTCAAACCCCGACAAGACCATCCGGTTTTGGTCGGCGTCCATATAAGCAGAGTCGCAGCGAGTGAAAAAATCAGTTTCGAGGTTCGACAGAGTAGCAAGAGTTGAGCTGTGAGCTCTGAGACCCACCTCGCAGAAGCTGACTGAAAGATCCACGCATTCACGAACCTCAACTTCTAACCAAGAACAATTTATTTTTGAAGAACGACTTAGACTCATACCACCAAAACAAAAGTTTTACGAATATCGCCTGAAGATACACCAAAAACCAGTTTCTTAAAAAAACAAACAACTTAAGATGTTAAAACTCACCTAACAAACGCAAAGTGTCACGAATCCATATAGCGGTTTGGGAGAAAGACGCAGTCCTGTATTCAGCAAACCAGATATAAAATATTGTTATCCTTTTTTTAACACATTTGAACTTTTCGAGTTATTATTTTATTTTTTTTTACATATACTTGTGCGGTATCACCTTGTTCGAACTCAACTTGCATTACGGCCCGGCGACTGATTGATTTCGTCTACCTAAGATCAAATCACAACGTGGGTAGGTTAGACTAGAAATCAAAACAGTTACTTCGGTAACCAGACGTTGGAGGCGAGCTGGGAACGACAAGGCTGATACCGAATCTAACCAGATTCCCATCCGAATCAGCAAAAGGTTAGAACGTCATCATACAATTGGGATTTCCTTTGAAATTTTGAAAAATCTTTTGGGCGCAAACTGGTGGATGACTCTATATTTCTCTTTTATATTTTCAGTTACCTTCTTTAATTTAGCATTATAGTCATGCAAATCCCACGTCTAAATCACGCTTTAAATATATTTCTCATTCGAATTAATTTACTGAGTGTATCATACAATCGATTGGTCTCATATATTTGCGATTGACAAATTTTGGGGGTGTAAAGTGGATGATCACAGTATCTTTCTGTTCTGCTTTGCGCTTTATATTTACATTTACCTTCTTTAATTTAGCATTATGGTCAGGTAAATGCCTCCTGTAAGACCTGCTTAATTTTTTTTTCCATTCGAATTCATGGAGTGAGCGTAGCAGGCAATGATTTCGACTCATTTAATTGGTATTTTCTTGAAAGATTTTGTCGTCGCAATGTGAGGGATCACTGTATATTCTCTTCTGCTTTGTGCTTTATATTTTCATTTAACTAGTTTAAGTTTGCATTATCGACTGGTAAATCCTTTCTCTAAAACCTGTTTATAATATTTTTCATTCGAATTCATGGATTGAGCGTAGCTTGCAAAGGAGTCGAATTATATAATTGGGATTTTCTTGAAAAATTCTCTGGGCGCAAAGTGGGGTATTCCTCTATATTTTTGTTCTGCTTTGCTTTATTTACATTTACCTTCTTTAATCTGGCATTATGGACAGACTAATCCTACTTAAAAATATGTTTCAATCGAATTTTTGCAATGAGCGTAGCATGCAGCGGAGTCGACTGATATCATTCGGATTTCGTTGGCGCAAAATCGGTGATCACTGTATGTTTCTCCTCTGTTTGTGCTTTATATTTACATTTACCTTCTTTAATTTAGCATTATCGACAGGCAAATGCCTCCTTTAAAACCTACTTTAAAATTGTAGTGATATGCAAATTAGTATAATTTGCATATGAGCAGGTAGCTCATATGATAAATGGACACCAACTAGAACAGAGGTCGAATGCTTAATATAGCAATATACACGACATAACAATGGCGTCGCCGATAGGATACTCTTTGGTCCTTGAAGACCCAGAGTACGTAGATTCGTTGATTCTTTGCTGCTAATGCAAGATGTAAAAGTTGAAAGACAACAAAAGAGAGGGAAAATGAAATCACCGACTTTTCATGGCTACAGCTGGTTGTGAAGTGATTATGAAGGTTGCTACAATGGTTTACCCTCGAGAACTAGAAGAAATGACTTTCGAAGAAATAAGTCAGGTTATTAAGGGAAATATGAGGTCAAAGAAAAAGACTGGTGATTGCAGAAAGGAAAAGCTTATGGCATTGAAGCAGGAAGTGGATGAACCGATAAAATATTTACACCGGTTAAGAAGTGCGAGTAAATACTGTGAATTCGAAAAACTAAGAACAGGAGAGCAGACAACGGATGAAGAATTAATCCAGCTAAGTTTAATTGAAGGTATGCATAATTCAGCACATAGATATAAGTTAATGGAACAGTTACAACTTACAAACATGCCTTTGAATATGTGTATAGAACTTATACAACAGCAGGAATTAATATATACCTACAACCAAAATAAAAAAATAAATCCTACGAAGAAATAATGGCTGAAACATATACGGTACAAACAAAAAGAAAAAATTCTACGTACTGTGGAAAAATTCATGAAATGAAAAAAGAAAAATGCCCAGCCTTTTGAAATACGTGTTCAAAGTGTTTAAAAAAAATCACTTCAAAGAAGTATGTAAAACGAACAACGTGGAAAGAGTAGAGGATGAAAATAGACAAATTTTTAATGTAAAAAAGGACAATATACAAAATACTGGATCTAAGAACGGAGATACAAAAATAAAAATAAAAATCAACGACTGTATTGTCGAAATGCAAATCGACACAGGTAGTGAGGTCACGATATTACCCAGAAATTTGTGGGAAAAAATGAGAAAACCGTTTTTAAAAAAAAACAACGTACAATTACGTCAGTTTGATGGTTCGATTATAGCAATTATGGGTTACTTTGAAGGTTCAATAGAACTAAAAAGAAAATATGAAATAGTACCCATTATAGTTACAAATTGTCGAAAAATGCATGGGCTATTGGGGAATGGTGTGTTAAAAATAAATTCAATGAAGTTGATTAATGAGATAGAAATAGAAAAAAAGGAAAATTAAAAATTGTGAAGCTAGCCTGAAATTAAAAGAAAAATGTTTCCCCCTACTACTACGAAGCGAGAAAAAACACCAGTGCATTTATTACCATTGGTAATAGCTAAATTGCGAAAAGCTAATAAAGGAAGACTTATTAGAACCTGCCCCTCCAGGAGGAAAGTAAATGGGCATCACCCATTGTGGTATTGAAAAAAAAGATGGTGACCTGAGAATTTGTGGAGATTATAAAATAGGGTGAACCATAAAGTTTGTGCTGACTCGTACCCTATTCCGAATGTGGAAGTATCTTTACATAAACTTGCTGGAATGAAAGTATTTTCGAAGATAGACCTAAAAATCAGCTTACCACCAAATACCGATAAATGAAAATTTTAAAGAAGTGACGACCATAAACACACCTATAGGCCTGTTAAGGTGGAAAAGAATGCCGTATGGCATAAAAAATAAAGTGCAATTTTTCAAAAAGCTATTGAAAAAGTAATAGGAAATGTTGAAAATACCATCTGTTATCAAGACGATATATGTGTTGAGATTTAAATGAAGATGATTTAAAAAAAAAAACTGAAAATATACTGAACTGGCTAAGAGACGCTGGTATGACAATAAATACAAAAAAAAGTGTATAACCAACAGTAATGAAATATCATTTTGGGTTACTCAATATCAAAGGAAGGGATCTCTCCAGATAAAGTATTAATAGAGAAAATTCTAAAAGTTGCTACACCGAAAAATAAAAAGAGTTGAGTCCTTCTTAGGTTTGGTAAATTTTTATAGAAAATATGTACCAAAAATATAATGAGTTGACAGAGCCATTTGCTAAGTTAAGAAAAAAAAAAAATTGGAATTCATTTTGGTTAGAACACCAACAGAAAGCCTTTGAAAACTTAAAACAGATTCTGGCAAAAAAGCCAATAGTACAAATTTTTGACCCTAAGAAGGACATAAATCTAACTACTGACGCTAGTGAGCAGTCCATATCTGGTACTTTGTCACAAGATGGGCATCCCATAATGTACTTATCGAGGAGATTAACAATAACTAAACACAATTATTCGAATATAGAAAGGGAGGCACTAGACATAGTGTGGACAACGGATAGAGCAAGACAGTTTTTGATGGGAAAAATTTGTTGAAAAGTGATCACAGACCACTGGAATTTATTTTCAACCCAAGAAAAGAGCTACCGAAAGTTACAACGTCCAGAATATTACGTTGGGCGATTAGACTGATGGCGTTCGACTTTGACATTGAATATGTTAAAGGAATACGATACCGCACGTTGATGCCTTATCTAGATTGAGGTTTTATAGAGAGAAGGACAAAACGACGAGGAAATTGAAGACACATTCTTGCACCTTGTAGAAACCGATGTAATATCTGTAGATAAAATGGCTACTGAAACTACAAATGACCCAGTGTTAAATAGAATAATGTCGAGGATAAAACAGAATCGTTGGGGAAATTGTTCAATGGCTGAAAGACCATTCAAAGAAATTAGACATAGAATGACTATAGAAAACGGGATAATATGTAATGGAGACTTGGTAGTTCCCCAGAAACACAGAGGAGACAGGTTATAAAAAGTGTACACGATGACGTACATTGTGGAGTGGCAGCTACGCAAAGAAGATTAAAATTGGAAGCGTGGTGGCCGGGGTACTCAAGAGACATAGAAGACTACGTAAGAAGATGCAAAAATGCACAGAACTCAGAATTTTAAGCAAAAAGAAAATAGATGTATGGCCCCGAGAAGGAGAAGAAACCATGGAGCAGAGTACACATGGACCATGCCTATGTCAATAGGATAGGACTATTATTAATATTAGTAGACACATATTCAGATTGGCCTGAAGTGGGTGAGAGTACCTGATAAAAAAAAAAATTACCACCGTAAAACAAATATTAAGAGTAATATTTTCGAAGAATGGGACACCGAGAACATTGGTGACTGATAACGCACCAGAATTTGTGGATGCTGATTTGCATGAATGGTTAAGAAAAATAGGATGCAGACCTTAAAGACCCCTCCTACCACCCTCAAAGTAATGGGACAAAGGAAAGGATGGTCCAGACGGTAAAGAAAGGGTATAAAAAGAATGCTTGCAACAGAAGGAGGAAGTCGATGCTTTTCTACCAAGACTACTATTGTTATAGAACAATTCCACATGCAGGCAGGCCGGAAAGTCCATCTGCCTTAATGGGAAGACAATTAAGGTCCCTTTAACTATGTCATATGCCACAAATCAAAAGATGTGGTACAAAAAGAAATAGGAATATGCAACCCGAGTCAGCCGAATTTATTATGCAGAAAGGACATAATACTGCAATATTAAATAAAGAAAATGGGAACAGTGTTCTAGCTCATGCTGACCAAATAAGATCCCAAGGAGAAGAATCGATGAGGAAATGCCTTCAGAGATGCCAATTATTGACGTAACAGAAGAGTTAATGCAGAATGAAACTGCGGAGGAAGAAGTAGAGGGGATGAATTAGAAGAGGAAGAAGTAGAATGGGACAAGTTAGAAGAAAAGACCACAGTATGCAAGAGGAACAGTTCGATTATAGGAAAGACGTGATAGATCTAGATCTCCAAGGAAAGGAGAGAGATAAAGGAAGATGTTCAGGAGGGCACAAGAAGAAGTACAAGAAGTACTCGCGGCATAAGGCCCCTCCGTTATAGGGAGATGTAGTGATATGCAAATTAGTAAAATTTGCATATGAGCAGGTAGCTCATATGATAAATGGACACCAACTAGAACAGAGGTCGAATGCTTAATATAGCAATATACACGACATCACAAAAATATTTTTCGTTCAATTTCATGAAGTGAGCGTAGCATGCAAACGAGTCGAGTCATATAATTGGGATTTCCTTGAAAAATTTTGGTGCGCAAATTGGGTGATTCAGGTATATTTTTCTTCTGTTTTCGCTGTATATTTACATTTACCTTGTTTAATTTAGCATTGTGGACAGGTAAATCCGTCCTGTAAACCTGCTTAAAAATATCTTTCATTCGAATTTATGGAGTGAGCTTAGCATGCAAAAGTCTCGACTCATATAAATGGGATTTCCTTAAAAACATTTTGTTAGCGCAATATCACTGTATATTTCTCTTCTGCTTTGCGTTTTATATTTATATTTACCTTCTTTAATTTAGCATTATGGTCAGGAAAATCCCTCCTCTAAATCCGCGTTAAAATTATTTTTCATTCAAATTTATAGACTGAGCGTTGCATGTAACGGAGTCGATTTATATATTAACAATTTGTTTGAATAATTTTTCCGGCGCAAAGTGTGAGATCACTTTCTATTTCTCGTCTGCATTGCATTTTTGATTTATTTTTATCTTCTTTATTTTAGCATTATGTTCAGGCAAATCCCTCCTCTATAAACTGCTTAAAAATATTTTTCATTTGAACTTATGAATCGAGCGTAGCATGCAAAGGAGTCGACTCATATAATTGGAATTTCCTTGAAAAATTTTGTGGGCGCAAAGTGGGGGATCATTTTATATTTCTCGTCTGCTTTTGGTTTATTTTTAACTTCTTTAATTTAGCATTATGATGAGGCAAATCTGTCCTATAAAACCTGGTTAAAAGTATTTTTCATTCAAACTTATGGATTGAGCGTAGCATGCAACGGAGTTGACTCATATCATTGGGATTTGCTTGAATAATTTTTCCGGTGCAATGTATAGTATTACGTTACATTTCTTATCTTCTTTGCAAATTAGATTTATATTTACCTTCTTTAGTTTTGCATTATGATGAGGCAACTCCCTCCTCTAAATCCTGG
>CAHIKZ030004747.1:15000-20000 GCA_903632075.3 Acanthosepion pharaonis | reverse complement strand
AGCATAATAAACTCTCGCTTCGTATAGATGTAATTAAGAAAGTTTTATTCGTCTGCAAAATATCTATTAATATAATTAATGATACAATAAATTGCTACTTGATTGTCTCCTCGGTGTGTACGCTTTTAAAGAATGCACAAATAAATCTTTGATTCTTTAGTTTAATATGACTGATACATTGACAATAACAGTAATTTCATCTAATCGTGTTGAAAACCTGTAAAACTCACTGCTGTTCAAGAGTCCATATTGATTGCCAATCTTGATATATTGTCTGTTAATTTACGCTCATGGTACATATTTCATTATACATTTATATTCAAAAAAGCAGAGAATCTTACACTTTTTGTTGAACCAATTCAGGTGTTTATGGCTCTCCACACAACGCATCATTTATTTCTACTTTATATTTTCTTTAATCCGTTGGGATTAAATTTTTTGAAGTTTGATTTTGTGAGATTATTTGGTTAAAAATAATGAGTCAGTTTGTACCTAGGAATAATACAAATTAAGAAATGTTTCCGCTGTTTACAAAACGTCCTATCTACTGAACAGAAGGCTTGCGGTCGGATGTGATTTATCGTCATACCCAAGACTACTCATGGGTTTTAACATTCCGTAATGGTGCCGTCGGTAAATTCTACAGCCCCAGCATGTATTGTTTGAAATTTACGTAAAAATGAAATGCAATGAAAATCAAGATTGATGAAATTATCAATGCTTAATTAATGTCTGCTCATTGTCCAAATGGTTTTTAATATGAAAATATTTAATATGCAATCATTGATAAGAAAAATGTTAATAATTTTACGATTAGGCTAATACTGATGTTTATATAAACACAGATATAAAAAATACTATTTAAATGCAGTGAAATGCTCTTACGATCGAAATTTATGAAAAAAAGATTAGATTTGCGCAAGAATTCAATCTTTCCTTCTTACCACAGATACTATTTGATTGTAGTGTTGAAAGGAAGTTCAACACGTATCTTCACCGCCATGATCAAGTAATACCTGTTGTTAGTAGGAAATTCTTAATTCTTATAAAATTAGGTGGCAAAAAGTCTATTATTAACTGTTTATGAGGTTATCGAAACAAAAAAATGAAACCTGAAAGCTTAAAATTGTAATATGACAGTTTATTTTTTGTGCAGGGGATGTTGCAAACATGGCGTCTATATGTTCCAACCAGAGAAATAGTTTCGCCTTACCCAATATTACTTGACTATTTAAATAGAGGATGCTTTGTTCTTCCGGAAAAAAATATTTGATTAAATCCAGATGGACATTTTTTTCTCTGTGGAAACTACATAAACCCCTAGAGAAGCTTAGTGAATGAAAATGAGAAAAAATACTATACATTAATGGCTACAAGACAGAAACCATGGTTGTTAGCAAAAGGTACAGGCCAACATGCAAATTACAAATTAGACATACAAAAATCAACAACTACAAAAAAATTTAGGTAACTGGGAAGTGTTTTGACAGAGAAAAGGAAAGTGCGATACCGAAATTCAAAAGCGCATTGGGATAACAAAAGGTGCCTTTCAAGAGCTAAGCAACGTATTAAAAAACGGGAAAAATTCGTTAGAAACGAAGAAAAGTGTAGTGATCAGTTACAAAAAATCAGTCCTCAGAGATGGCAGTGAATGCTGGATTATCTCTTCAGAGATGGGGAAGAGACTGGAAGTAGCAGAAATGTGGTCCAATAATAAAAGACATTTTTCAGAGCGAAAAATAACTGACAAAATAAGATCATGCACACCTACACATATATATTTTCTGTTTATATGATAATTTTGTAGATGTAATTTATTTAAGTAAATGCCACGTTTTATATTTAAACAGTATTAATTACATTTACCAGCATAAATGTTCGAGAAATTTCATAAAAGTAAGCGCTCTCTGACAGGAATCGAACCGGTAACCCTATGACAGACCGTCATTTGATCTGAGGTGCTCTTAAACATTCAACCAAAAAGAAGCGTCTAGTTAGCAAAGTCCAAATTACTGTTTATAAACACACACCTTCGACGATTTTTCTCGATCGATTATTTCAGCTCACGAAACGTATCTTAACGTCAACAATGACAACATATTATAAAATGGATTACGACCAACAATTATTGACTCTATTTTGTGTTTACATAATTTCTACTAATCTGTGTCCGGAAAAGAAAACATTTGTTTGAACACAAGAAAAATTGATTAAAAAGATTAATTGCAGTACATTGTCTGTCGTCTTTAATGAAACACGCACACACATACACACACACACACATATATATATATATATATATATATATATATATATATATATATATATATATATATATATATATGTGTGTGATTTTAATTTTATCTCAGAATATATTGATATATTAATCATTTATATTTTCTTAAATACTTTTCTGCATACAACTCGTTTATATTTTAGCAAATCCTATTATGCCTACACATATATATGCGTGTCTGTGTGTCTCTGTGTTTTAAATATTTATCTATGTGAGTATCTATTTTTTTTTGTTCAATATGAATTAAACTTTTATGATTGCAAATAATTGCTCATATTGAGTGGAAACCAGGCTTCACGCATATTGAAACTTATTCTTCTCTCTGTCAGACTGAACATTGCAACTCGAAGTGTTTGATTGTATTTTCCAATATATTCATCCCTCGTTTGTAATTAAATTCCCACGTGTACAAATTAAGTCTTTATACACGCACCCATACAAACACACACACGCATACACATATATGTGTGTGTTTGTGTGTGTGTTTGAAGGTGAGTGCGCAATTGGGTGTGTGCGTAAGACCAATAATAAATGATAAACACCAGTCTTCTACAATTTTTGTCGATCGATCATATCTGCTAACGAAACATATCTTAGCGTAAATAATGACAACAATTATTTAATATATTTTTTGTTTACACGTTATTTTTAAGATTAACTAAAAAACGGAGAATTTACTTAAATATTATATTTATGTGTGTTTATAAACAATAATTCGAACTTTACTAATCAGCTGTTTCTCTGTGGCTGAATGGTTAACAGCCTGTCGGATCAAATTTCAGTTCCCCATAAGGATTAAAGGTTTGATTCCTGTCAGCCGATATTTTCTACGAAATATCTCGAACATTCAGTCTAGTAAATCTAATTAATTAATTAATTCTGTTTATTTAAAAAAAAATCGGAACATTTACTTAAAAATTAAGTATATCAATAAAAAATACGTATAATTAGAAAATATATTAAATGATTGTCGAAAAATATCCATTTCATATTATATATATATATATATATATATATATATATATATATATATAAAAACAGTGAACATTGAAGTCAACACTCATACTGTTTTAAGCTAGACGCAATCGTCAGGCCACTTCAATGTTCACTTTTATATTTACATACGCTCTATTTCTGATATTGTATACGTTATTCTATAAATATAGCACAACTTAAAATTACATTTTCGCACAGACACCAACACACACACACACACACACACACACACACACACATATATATATATATATATATATATATATATATATATATATATATAAGTGAACACTCAGAAGTGACAGGCTGTTTCATGCTTGACACAATCGTCAGGCCGCGTGTGATGGATTTTTCTCGACTATTTATATATATGGGTCAGTGGTGCATTGTGGGTAATCCATTCTGGCGGTTATTTTGGCGGGAGTGGCTTATTTATTTATTTTACTTGTTTATAATTTCAGTTTTTAAGTTTTCGATGTTTTATTAACGTAATAATTAGTAAAATTGCTTATCTCCCTTATTTAATAGTTTTTATTGGCCTGGGAAGATAATTAAACCTATTTATTCGCCCAATTATTGGATTGATTGCCTTAGTCTATTCTGTTATTTTGGCAGGTGGATAGTTCTTAATCTGTTTATTATTTTATTTATTATTTTATTGGATTTTTTCAGACGAAATAGAATAAATAAAACATAAATACATAAAAAATCAAGTAAAACAACCAACACAATGATGTAAATAAAGTAAATAATAAACAAATTAACAAAACAATCCCGTCAAAATAACCGTTAAAATAAACTCCAACTCATAAATCCAAGCATAGGACGAAAAATTAGCTATAACTGATATAATAACGACAAAAATCACTACGTTACTCAAAAATCGAAAACCGAATAGAGTAAAAAAAAATATAAAATATAAAAAATAAGTAAATAAATAGGAAAAAGCAACTAAAAATTAATCCAAATAAATAAAAAAATGAAAAAATTAAGAAATCGCTCCCGCTAAGATAACCGTTGGAACTAATAAAAACAAACATAAATAAGCAAAAACAAATAATCAATCCAAATTAATAAACAAATAAATAAATAAATAAATAAAATAATAAACAAATTAAAACTGTCCCCTGCCAATATAACAGAATAGACTGCGGCAATCAATCCAATAATTCGACGAAGAGATTTATCTTCCTAGAAGATCAAAACAGAAAAGAAAAAAAGAAAAAAAGAAGTAAAATGAATTAACCGAAATAAATAGATAAACAAGCCACTTCCTCCAAAGTAACCACTAGAATGGATTACCCACAATGCACCACTGACAGATTGACGTTTAGCATGAAACAGCCTGTCACTTCGGAGGGTTGACTTCAATGATCACTTTACATTTACCATACGATCTATCTCTGATATTGAGCACTTTATCCCATAGATATAGCATGCCTTAAAACTATATTTCTTCCTATATAAATATATATATATATATATATGTGTGTGTGTGTGTGTGTATGTGTGTGTCTGTGTGTGTGTGTCAGGACGTATTGGAAATATGCTTGCTATACAAATCAACCAAAACAAGGTAATACAGCCACTAAGAGGTTGTTGAGTGTTGGAAAGTATGAGAAAGATACTACAAACGAGAAAGAATGGTAAATAAACAAGAATTAAAAAGACAGATGTTAACCATTGACATTACATTTAAATCGTAGTT
>CAHIKZ030004747.1:0-10000 GCA_903632075.3 Acanthosepion pharaonis | reverse complement strand
GAATCCTAATGAATAGAGAATGAAGCAGAATTAAAAAGTAAATACATGAATAATGCTACTTTGTCAAAGACACCGAATGAAGAAATGTGATATTTAAGCTCAGAATAATATCAGAGAGAAAAATCAATAGACATTCAAATTGATACAAAATCACGTTTTATTTGACAAGTTACGGCAGAAGGAGATATTTGGTCTTTTAGGAAAAGTAGTTCTATATTGAAAAAGGATACTAGAATAATCTAAAACTTATACAAACCGCCTGCCTACATACAGAAATTGAATGGGGTCCGTACACAAAATAGGAAGGCGTGTAAAATAGGACATATATTCTCGGCAGGCTCGTTAACCTTCTACAGCGAAGCTATCCTAAGAAAGCGAGGGTAATTAACGGGATTTATTATCGCTGGGCCCAACCTCAATACAAGATACGCAAATTACAATGCGTTGATGTGAGTCGCAGAAAGAAAACGACAGGACCGTCTATACAAAGTAATAAAGGAAAGCGAGAAGAAGAGGACTAGCTATCAACTGTAAGAAAAGAGGAATTATGGTCATCAGCAAGGTAAGGAGTCCAGTATACGAATTACGAATTTTAGATATCAGCACCAAGCATGAACAGAAATTTAATTATCTAGAAAGTCTTTTAGCGGAGAATAAACAACGTGACATCAAACTCCGAACAAGAATTCCATGAGGGGAAAAAAACATTCTAAAGGTTAAAATGGGTTAAAATGTTTTTTTTTTTTGTTTTTTTTTGTAAGCGTTTTACCCCAAGCAAGTCGAGAAGCCACTAACACGCAAGGGATTAAAGGGAGTTGGAGTGAGAGCAAAGAGGAGTGATAGAGGAAAGGATGAAGAGAAGGATAGAGGATAGATCAAGGCATTTGGAGACGTCGATTGACATTACATTTGAATAGTTGGAGATTATAGCTATTAGGGAAACAAGAAATGGGGAGGGAGTTCCACAGGCGAGAGGTGCGAGACATGAAACTATTGGAGTAGAAGAGACGGCTACATTTAACAGTTTCGACAGTGAAAGGGTGAGAATGAGATGCCAGCCTAGTTGAACGCTTAAATTCATGAAGTCTGGGAACAAGCGAAAGCAGGATATCGGAGCAGTTACCGTGAAAGTATTTGTAAAAAAGACAGAGGGAGGCGACGGCACGTCCTTGAGAGAGCGACTGCAGACGAGATGACAGATGAGGGCTAATTACAATATATCACCGTCTCTGGATTTTATCAAGGACTTTGAGACAAACAGAAAGGTCTCCAGACCATATATGACAGAAATACTCCATGCAAGGGCGAATGTTGATTTGTAGATTTGAAGGCTCGATTCCGGCGAAAAAAATTTCTTGGCGCAACACAGGAGCCAACATTCATTGTGGTGGACGGAAGCTATTGATTCAATGTATTTGTTCCATCTTAGGTTAGCAGTCGCAAAGAGGTGCTCTCAGGGAGTTGAGCGTCAGACTTTCTAATGAGGGTGAGCAGGCATGGGTCTTTGTGGTGAGTAATAGAGAGCAGTTTTGTTTTTGAGGCATTAAAGTTAAGCAGCCAATTCCAGCCCCAGTCCACATCTGATTGGAGGTCATTTTCGAGACAAACGGTCAGGTTAGTTTTGTCAGCGACACTAGATTTGTTTTTGAGACAGGAGTAAATAGTAGTGTCGTCCGCATAAATGCCTACTTGGGAACCTATGACGTCAAGAACATCATTAATGAGGATAAAGAACGGAGTAGGGCCTAGGATAAAGCCTTTGGGAACAACTGCGTCCGTGGGATAGAAGCCGGAGAGGAATCCGTTGCGAACGACTTTCAATTCGCGGTTTAACAGTCAATGATTCTATTAAGTCAAACAATCGACCTGAAATTCCATAACCCTGAACCTTCGTAGAAGGCCGGCATGCCAAACCCTATCAAAACTTTGGACATATCTAGAGCCACATCACGAGCTTCATGTGATATCAATCTTATTATCTGACAATGAATGCTGGACAATTTCTCCACAGGTTTTTCGAAAGCAATGCAGCAGTAAAGTTATCTTTACAGAATGATGCTGAGAATAGCATGAACGGAGAGAGTAACCTGATATAGAGATAAAAACGGCCATCATGAATCAAAGAATTAGTGAAATGATTCTGTTTTACAAAGTGTCATGAGTATTGAGCATGTGTGCGATTATGACTCTCCACAATCTACTATACGTTGTAATCCTTAGGAACCTTTGTTCCTTAACTAAGTCTCTCATGCCCCATTCTGACACACATATACACAAGCTTGTCTCGTATGTGGATGAGTGTTTTCTCTGTCACTCTTGCCCGCGATATACCGAGTGATTTGCACTTCTCCAAACCATCCTTCTTCAGTACGTGCGAATGAAATGTCATAGATTTTATTCTGAATTTGAGTATGGGTCTTCTTTTTTCTTCTCGTTTTCCTTAAGATATCCTCATTGAAATTATTACAATTCCTCGATTAAAAATGTTTTGGAAAGTGTTGATAAGTCGTATAAATGTAGGAGGTCATGAACAATCCAAAATCTTTCTTTCCAAGGTTTTCTAATTAGGGTCTAAAATGCACGGGAAAGTAAACACTGTCAGACTGAAGAAAATTCAATATTTTTAGACAATGTTTCCTACTATTCATTCGTAGGTCAGCCTTGGTTTGTTTACGCAAAAACATATTAGACTTAAGCTAACATAACGTTGAAACATCGGCTCGGTATGATTTTGTCCGTTAGGCAACGTTGACCCTGGTCTGTATCAAACTGGGTGACCGTATGGTAATAACAGGTGCTCTAAGCTTGGATGTGTAATGAATAATGACTCATAATTCTTAAGCGAAAAGCCGAGTTACAATTACAGTCAGGTTCATTATATTCACTTACGCGTAAATATCTTTGGAAAAATTTGAATCCACCACTTCCCCTCCCATCTATGGGTTAATTAGTTTATCACTAAACCATTATTTTTAAAAATCTACAATCTAAAAATATTTTCTGGTTTTAAATAATCTGCAAAGGGTTAATAACCCGTAGAAAACGAATCAATCATTCATGATATACTCATAATTTATAGCACCGAAATACGTCATTACTTTCCGAACATGCCCATAAGTTGAAAATTCCACATTTCTAAAATAAAAAAGATCCTTGAATCTTATTTTAAGATTAAATAAAATATTATGCCATATACTTCTTTTATTTCCATTAAAAATAGACATTCAACAATGATCTTATAGCAGCTTATTAATATAAGCATATAGTCACGACAATTTGATATGTTTTTTTGAAGTTTCAGGCCCTTTTGCAACAAAGGGATAATTTATGTCCCGGTCTCAACCGAATAGTAATATTTCTTTGTCTTTGCTTGTTTGTCTCTTCATGTCGATTGCACATTGAATATTTCGAACCGCATTCATTTGTTAGGCGTTTTCATCGAGCCTAGCACTCTTGAGCGATAAATAATACGTCTTTATTGTTCTTTGATCCACTCAACTGAATCAAATGCTCATATGTTATTATGCCGTAAGGATAGCAAAATATTCGCTCTCAAGTGAAACATGTCATGGAAGGGTCATATATCGTTAATTTCTACATTAGAGTAAAAATATATACTTATATATATATATATATATATATATATATATATATATATATATATATATATATATATATATATATATATATATATATATATTGAACAATATAAAATATTAACAAATTAAAACCTTCAGACACACTGGGTTGTATATTAATCTTCTTTCGTTTTTTTATTATTATTTCATTTAGATTCCTCGACTAGTTTCGGCCAACATGGCCATCATCAGGAAAAAAGAATTTCTGCTTGCTGGTATCAGTAACAACAGAAATGAATATTTGATGGAGAAAATGAACTGTTGTCTGTAGTTTTGATTTGTGTTTTTTTATTTTTTTTTTTTTAATTTTATAACATGTATTTTGGTCAGTCCTTTGTGCTGGTCAAACAGTCTCTTTTAAGTTGTTTTTAAAGGAAATAGCTGGGTGCATTCATACTGCTGTGAAATCCCTTGGTCATTTTGACATATATATATATATATATATATATATATATATATATATATATATATATATATATATATATATTAACAAACTCCCGCTGTGGTTTCTACCACTTAGATATCGTCAGTAAAGATTTTTTTACAGCCAGGCGAAAACCACAGTAGCACAAATATTTGATGTCTTAAATTGTGATTTCAATTGCATTTTGGATTTTTGAAAACTCCATTGAGCACTTTTAAAAAATTAACCTTTTTTGACACATGTTTGATGTTTGTAATTATACATGCGCACATTATGTTGTTTAATTAGACACTTCTTTCGAATATGTATTGTCCTCGGCAAAATAAATCAAAGATAGTGTCAAGAAAAATTATTATCAACGACTGATGTTAAGAACATATAAATTACCAAGACTAGAGTTGAGAAAAAGCATCTTCTTAGGCATAGGATTAACGATTTGATTCCCCGAATAAGGCCAACTTCTTTTAACTCTTTTTGTCTGCACAGGGGCAAGACGTTGTATATTAATAACAAGTGACTACAACATTTTTCTAAATGGTATCAAATCCGTGCAAGACAAAAACGCAGAATAGTCCGTCCTGCAAGCAACAGAATTCAATAAATGCTCGGCGATAGCGGAGACATGAGCCTGTGAACACCCGGTTGATACAGGCTCATGTGTCGGTACCAGGTTCAGGATATACTGGGCGATGCTAACGTCTAACTTCTGGAGAGGTAGCCCACATAGACGATCTCACATCGACATTTATATTGATATATAACTAAACTTTGTTGATGGACAGGCAATACATAGTTACGGCACTTATTTTATCCTTTCCATCCCCTAGTTTTGGTAATATATATTTTCTTAACATCAGTCGTTGGTAATAATCCACTTGTTAATTGATTTATTTTATTTTGCCGACGATTATATATATTCTGAAGAAGTGTCGGCTGAAACGTATCTATAATTTTTCATCGCTGTGATAGTCTTTGTATCCTATTTTAATAATAACTTATGATCCCTTTTCTTAAGAACATTTTATCCTCGTGTGACAACAACAATCTGTTTATATATATATATATATATATATATATATATATATATATATATATATATATAAAGAATAATCCTAAGGAACCTGGCAAACCTACCTAGGTTTTTGCCTAAACGGATCTTCACGGTAAAACCGGCTTTCCAAACGAGTATTATTATTATTATTATTATCATTATTATTGTTATTATTAATATTATTATATATATATATATATATGTGTGTGTGTGTGTGTGTGTGTGTGTGTGTGTGTGTGTGTGTGTGTGTGTGTGCGTGAAAAAGAAGTATAGTTTTAAAGTATGCTGTATTTATAGGATAAAGTGCTCAATATCACCGAAAGACCGTATTTAAATATAAAATCGAAAAGTGTACATTAAATCAACACTCAGAGACGACAGACTGTTTCATGATAAACGCAATCATCAGTGTATATGCGTTGTGTTTTTTCTCGACTATTTATATATACTGGTCTCTGATGCATTGTGGATAGTCTATTGCATTGTGGGTAGTCTATTCTAACGATTATTTTGTCGGGAGTATTTTGTTAATTTGTTTATTATTTACTTTATTTCGATTAGTTTATTTTACTTGTTTTTGTTTATTTTTTTAATTATTTCTTTTCAGTTTTCGATGCAATAGACTACTGAACCGACATTATATATATTGAATTTATTGGTATTTTTTCTATAATGATATTAACACTTCGCAATTACGGTTATCGTTAATGTATAAAAAAACGATGGGCTCTTTGGAAAAACGAAAATAACTGTATTTTTTATCTCATTCTGGAAATTCCCATTATAGGCGTTAGTATACTATGACACAACGAAAGGAATGATCAGAATAGAAACAAAAAATGCCAGATAGAAATTGTACTCGAAAAGATTTTTTATATAGATATTCATATGAATTAATTATCTCACATCAAAGGGTCTTCTTTCAGATAAGCTGTATGGCCTTAGTTCCTCTAGGTCAACTTCTGATATGTTACCGATTATTGCTGAAAGAGTCTATCAAACTCTAGATAAGAATGGTGAAGCTCGGGCTGTTGCTTTGGATAACTTGAAGGCATTTGACAGGGTTTGGCATACTGGTCTCCTTTACAAGTTGAAAGGTTATAGTATTTCTCGATTATTTTTTTAACTAATTCAGCATTTTAAATCGCGAAATGAATGTTGTCTTGAATGTGCACTCTTCTAAATCATTTACTTAAATACAAGGGTTGCCCTTGGCCATATCCTTTGACCTATGATGTTTCTCATTTCGATAAATGACCTTTCTCCAAATTTAATCAGTTCTCAACTTGGTATCTAAATTGAAGACACAACTATTTACTCCTGTCTTTATAGTAAATCTGATAATATCAAATTAGCTGCTAATCTCAAAACTGACCTAAAATATGATGCTAAATGGAGCAAGGAGAGTCTTATTAATTCTTATTAACTCCTCAAAACGTAAGTTCTCTCTATTAATCATCTGAGAGAACCCATTTTACTTTCCATAAGCACGGCTGATGCTGACCTCCAAGGAGAGTGTCACATTGCGCCGTCTCGGATTAACGTTTTCAGCTGACATAAAATGGAAAGCGTATATCGAATCAAATGATAAGTTTTCAGCAAATAAAACTGGTCCACTGTGCCGTGCTAGAAAATTTGCCCTCCAAATCTATCTTTCTTAATTATTTATAAGTTTACCATTCGTTCATGCTTTGAATATTGCCGCCACATGGGTCTGGTGCACCTGCTATATATTTATAGATACTTGATGAAATCTAAAGAAGAATCTGCAATTTTTTTTTTTGCCCTGACCTGGCATCTCGGCTTCAGTCCATTTTTTCCACCTCCCTAACGTAGCTTCCTTTGTGATTTTTCTATAACTAGTTTCATGGTAATTGTTCTGATGAACTTTTCCGCTATATGGTACGTAGACTTTATGTTGAAACTTGTCAAATGCATTGAATAATAATGCAACACAAATGTACTTAGAACAAAATGTATTGAAACAAGAAAGTGTACACAATATTTACATATAGTCTTTGTATATTCCTGGTAAGACCGTTCCTGGAGAATGTGTTGACTGAGTCGCAGTCGGGCAGAGTCTCTGGTTGAATCTCTTGATTCCTTCCTCTCTTCTCGGTACCAACCATATTTATATGGTCGATACTCCACAATGCAAATTAGGTGGATCCTACCACAAGACTTTATAAATTTAAATGTAGTACTAGATTGGAAGAATGTCTCATTATGCTACAGTTGAAAAGGCTAGATGTAAACATAAGTTTTATGCCAACAGTGTCTTCTATCGTTCTTGGAACTCTCTTCATGCTTCTTTCTTTCAAGTAAACTTCGATCTCCAAAATTTAAGTGCAATATCAATCGTTATCTTATGTTTTATTAGCTTTTGTTCTTTTATTGTTTCCTCTCCTTATTCGTAATTTTTCTCATATTCTCTTACACTCAGTTCCCATTTGAGTGTTAGTGGCTTTATTGCCTTTCTTGGGGTGAAATGATTAAAATAATGACAGACAAGATATTTAAAATAATAAATATAATAATAATTCATTAAAAATAAAAATATGTATATAGCTCTCACTATATGTCCCACTAACGTAAAAATAGAACACGCATTGTGAACATACGAGAAAACACGAGGGTTTTGTAATAAAAATCACAGGGAAAATGGCGTAGCTGGTGGTGATTTTTATGTTCCTTTTTAGGACTATGTATTTTCCATTTCTTTTCGCCGCAGCAGACTATCACGTCTGGCTTTCTCACGTCTCGCTCAGCAACCCCATTGGTTCTCACGTAATCCCTCGTGAATTCATCCGAACAAAAGGGATATAATCACTTACGGTTGGGTTATATCAACAGCACATAGCTTTAAAGTTCTTTTCAATAGGCGACGGCTTGTTTGCTGACGTCACTAACTGTCGTATACGCTCGGAGAAATATATTCATTTGTTTTTCGTGTTTGAACTTTCGTGATTTTTTTAAATGTTTTGTAAATTGTTTCACTGAAATAATTTATCAAAACAAATTACTATTGGTTGCTGTCCCAAAAATACAAAGGAAATGATCAAAAAAAATGGACCAAACGTGAATGCATTTTCATTTTCAAATGATAATAATTTATCAGGTGCATGGATACGTGCTACAAAAAAATTTGTACCCATCAAAAATAGTAAAATAATTTCTTTTAGATTATTCGCTTTAAAACTTAATGATTAAATTTGATTTTATGACTTTATAATTCACGATACATTAAAACAAAGTAATGAGGCGTGTTCACCGTTAAAAATAAATTTTATTGAATTCTGTGGATAAAATCATTAATTAAATTCATCACCTTTAAATAATTTTTGATACAAATAAATAAGAACATTTTATAATAATTTCTAATAAACATTAAAGAAAAAAACGTTTGATTTTTTTATTTGTAAAAATATATTTCCATAAAAACTTCAACAAATATGAATGACTAAACTTAAAATTTGCTTATGGTTACATATGATTTTGTCTACGTGTTTTGTTTAGTACTTAATATGGTTTTGAGTTTTGTTACGGAAATTTAGAACACCTACAAAAACTTCATTTTTTTTCAATTTAATGAAAATTTTTATAAAAATATGAACAGCATTTCTCAAATTAAATTTTCCCCAGTACATCTCAACTTTCCCTCATCTTATTATATATATATTTTTTTTACTATTTTTGATTTTGGCAATCGTTTTAAATAGGGTGTAATAGCCCTTTTAATTCATTTTTTTTTCAGGTATGTGAACTGACATAAGGCGAAAATATCATCATTTGATAACAAAACCGATACCACAATTAGTATTAGCTTTAAAAAAAAAAATTCATATAGGTGCAATACTTAGAATTTTAGAAAACTCTCGCTCATATTTATCTTCACTAACCCCCTCTAGAGAGGGTCACCAAAGTCCAGAAAAATTCAACTGGGGAATTCTTCCCTTAGAAAAGCTTAAGATTAAAATATTGCTGATAACTTGAAATGAAAACAGCAGAGCAGATTCCACAGCAGTAATGATATAGCGGGAAAATTAAATTTTCCTGATAGAAATTACTGCGAGTATATAAAGAGGCAGCAAGAGACACTTATTGTTACATGTCGCATCATCAAGTTTCTATATTAAAACATCAGTCAGTCTGTTATATTTGAACCTGATTTAGCAGCATATGTGTTCTGTGGTGATGTGGAAATTAATACTGTCGGGGTGTATGAGACTCCTTCTCATGTAAGTGATACAAATACTATTGAAAATAATTATTGCAAACATGAAAAAAATGTACATAGAAGAATATCAAACCAAACCTCAAAGCGTGATTGCTGCTTTACACCTGGTAACGTCCTTTTCTGTTATTACTGAAAAACGAGTCATTTACATGTTTTTGTGCAGTTAAATTCATATATAGCGGCTCGGATTGAGGAATCGGAGAGCTGAGTTTGAATTCCGGTTGGATCCATTATATTGGCTTACGTCCTAATACCCTTTGGAAAGGTATGAATTCTCTTCTTCTCCCCTCAGCTATCGGTAAATAGTAGAACAGACTCGGTTCTATAATTTTGAGTGGCAACCAGTCTAGGAGAAGGAAAAACTCTGTATTTAAAACCGACCTGGAGAGGATTGGATTCCATCAGTCTATCTTGCCCAAGAAACATCACTTCTACTTTGGCTGAACTACACATGATACCTCTACGGCCCTATGTGTCACAGTATAAAAAGTTATATATGAACAGCTAAAATTAATGACACACAGTAAGTTTGATTATTCAGCTGAAATGATTTTTCTTCATTGTTGTATAACTGCTATGGAGGTTGTAGGCTGTTAAGAGACACTAAAATATAATTTCAACTAGTGATTCAGCCATCAAAAGACTAACCT
>CAHIKZ030004745.1:0-20542 GCA_903632075.3 Acanthosepion pharaonis | reverse complement strand
TGCGACGGTCACACAGCACATAGGCTCACTTATTGCCAACCAAGTAATCCCACAAGCTGCATTTTTTGTTTTATATCATGGTTCACCCTGTACAAGGCTCAAGCCACCTCAAGGTAGAGGGTTACAGAGTAAGTGACATTTTATGTGGATAGATGAGGAAGATAAGAGTAGCCCTAGACTTGAAAAAGCTTAATATTGCTGGATGGAGGAAACATCCTCTTGTTCCTGTATTCTATTTTTCCTTAAAAAGAAAAAAAAACAGCAAAAAAAAAAACCAACAAAAAAAGCACTAGATCATTTGGGATTTTTGCACAGAACTGACAAGGAAAGTACCAACTAACACCTATCTTTATGGGCTTACATTATAAAATAAACAATCCAGGTCGTAGAAATTAATATTTTGAGAATGGACGATAAAATTAATTAAAACTTCATTTAATAATTCCTATCCTAATCCCTGTGTCACGCTAGAAAAAAAATTCAATGGTTAGTTCTAAACTTCTCCACTAAGACCCACAATACCACGCCCATTGTAGTGAACCACCCTCAATACTTTCATATTCTATTTGTGAGATGTAATTTCCACTCTGTTTTGTGTAGCCAACTCCCAAGAGAATGTTTTCCCGATCTGTTCAAGTCTAGTGTAAACCATTATCTTCCCCATATATCCGCATAAACTGTGTCGTGCTACAAAAAATTTTCTCGATAGAATCTATCTTTTTCTTCTATGTTTCGTGTCCCTTCAGGACGTTGGCGATCATGTATGTTTACAGTTCATCATTGCTTTTGAATATTGCTGTCACATCTGGTCTGGTGCACTTGCTGCTATATTTAGAGGTTCTTTGATAAAAATTAAAGAAAATTCTGTAATGTGGGAAAGTGACTACACCGCTTAAGTCACTTTCAATACCGTAATGCAGATACCCTGTCACTTTTTCTATAAATACTTGCAAGGTAATTTTTCCTGGTGATTTTCGTTTTTTACTAATTGTTCACTCTAATACTGATTCTTAAAGGGAATGAAACAGACACGACAGAATTCAGTTGTCGTATATAAAAAGAGGAGGGGAGTAGTTCAGTATATGAGGATAGGTAGGAAAGAAAACGTTTAACCTAGATTCGAAGAGGTTAAGATTGTAGGGGAGTCTGTTCCATAAAGTAGCATTTCTTGGGAAGAAGCCATCCAATGAAAGTTCCTTCTTAACAATGGAATACGGGGGGAATGCAGACGATTCGTTTCTGTGTACATAGTAGTTATGAAGTTTTAGTTATGAAGTTCTGAACTGGTGAAAATAAAGAATGCAATTCGTAGGAAATTTTTTCATGGAAATAGCGACAGAGTAGAGAGGGGCTTGCAACATTTTGTCTGTTGGATAGGGATTGTAAGGTGGAAAATAATTCATCACCAACAAGACCGCGAAGGCACTTCTGGCCTCTATCAAAACTAGAAAAGTGAGGATTGTGTAGCTGCAGTCTAGATATGGTAAAAATACTCCATTTTTTTGTCTGATTGTTCTCTTGAAAAGATAGATCACTTTTAAAAAATCAATTCACCCCAAACAGGGCGATAATGTAATTAAAGACAAGGGACTACTGCAAGTGAAAAAGAATTTGAAGGAAACAAAGGATAACCCTCTACTCCAGTTCAAAGACTTAGGAGGAGTTTGAACCGGGCAATAGGCGAAACTATCTACTCTCATTGTGCATATCAGGAGGAAACACGTGCCAGAAGAAAACCGAGCAGTTTCCCAGCATTTTTAGCTATGTATCTGTTGAGATGTTGAGTGTTTCCGCGTGCGGGTATTGAAAAAAGGACAAACACATACGTAGCGAAAAATACTGGTATATCTGAAGAGGTATTTACAACAGAGAGATTAGTAGTCAAACGAACGCAGGTTAGTCAATAACAATCAGAAAGAGTATAAAGTCCAACTGTATCTTCCGGTAGAGACGGGAGTGTGATGGTCACCTGATCTCCCCAGAACTCTATAGAACTGTCCTATTAGTAGTAGAGATCAGTCCATTCTGATGAGAAGGTGGGTGCGCCCCAACAAATCACATTTATTCTAAGTTTTTGGTTGTATACTAGAGTCCCAACAAGCGTCAAGGCCAAGGAACTCCTTGAGAGAACAAAATTAAGATAAAAGTCGATCCCAACACCACAATACTAGATGGCTGACTTTTGGGAATAAAATGTTTTTATTTCATTTACGTGTTTGAAAAAAGGTATGAATCCACCTATTCACATATTCCTTCATAATAATTAGTAAAACTTGTATCAGTAAAATTTTCTTTGAAAATAAAAAAATTCTTTTCTGATCTAAAAAATATTTTTGGATTTAAATAACTTGACATAGGCTAATAATTTTAAAAAACTCAAATTAAATCAATCAAGAAAATTCAGGAACGTTACTAGTTTGGTTTGGTAGGATTTTACAAGACGATTTTCTTTTACAGGGCTGTTAGTACTCTAGATTATTTATTTACATATCGATCAACTCATACTTTTATACATTTTATTTATTTGTTTTGTGTATTTAACTTTCGTCTGTTTTTTTTTTTTTCTTTAAATTTTGTTAGCTCGTATAATTTTTTGGTGACTTTAAGTTATTACATAGTAATTATCCGAACATTCCCGAAATTTTTTCTGATTGTACCCTTTTATCGTGACTGTGATTCTAATATTCAAGTAAATGCGCTGAACCACTGAGTCAGTTGCAGAGTAAATGTATTCAGTTATTACGTATAGTTTTATAATGTTATATTGAAACGCCTCTGCAATCTTTACGATCACTGGCAAAACATACCTACATTAACATTTAGAACTCTGCATCATTTATAAATATTACTTTCCCTTTTACTGCATATGGAAACCCCTCAAAATATAGTGATTTATATATTAGTTCTATATATTTGAAATTGCAGTAGCCTGACTCTCAATTTCAGTCAAGATTGTTTTAACTGTTGCCATAGAAGAATATGACTACACAATCAAGAAATTCAACTTGCATTGGCAGGACTAACATTTTGCTTGGCGAAAATTGTTGCCTGCAGAGTGTTATTAAATTTTGCACGAAACTCGGGTAAATAAGTGTTATCATGCTTTGGCATAATGTTTGTACGAACGACGGCACATAATCTTGCTGGGAAATAACTCGGCTAACATCACAGTTTTTGGAACTGAAGTAATCGTCTTTGACAAATGAAATGGTAACCAGATAAACTTGCGTCCTGTCATTGCATAATTTTGAAAGATTGAATCTAATATTTCCTTCTTGGCACACTCCCACCAATTAGATTTTGAAAGGAAATCTGTAACATTACCACTGATAAACTGACACTGAATTACGTTGGAGTTTTTTTTTTTTTTTTTTGATCAGCTCAGTGGTTACCACTAAGGCAACCTTACATGATATGCCACCCGAAAAGATCGAAATTTGAGTCTTACGTAGTTACCGCCATGAGATCGCTAAAAAAGAGCATAACATGAAAAAAAAAAACCTTCAACTTGGTGAAAATAATTTTATTGTCTGAATGCTTATGATATTATCAAGTGGAAATATAAATGTTTTTTTTTACAGTTTTTTATCGTTCCTAGCACGTCCGAAATTTTAGTTAAAAATCTTTTTATTTTTTTCGAGTCAGCAAAATTGACAGAAAATGCACCATGTCAGCAATTATTTTCTATTTTGTAAACAAAAATGAAATTTTCTGTTTAAAATTCTTTCAAAAATCAATTATAATTTTTTCAAAATTTATTTTAAGAAAATTAGAAATTATAAAGTTTATTTAAATATTTTGAAAAAAACATTACTTACATTCTGCGCTGAAAAAATGTAGTTTAAAATCGAGACAAAGCAATTCTTAACAATAGTGAAATTTCACAAATGGTAATTTTCGTGAGGAAAAGTTATCGTACAGAAGGAGAGAAGTAACAGAATTATTTAGTTTTAAGCGAACCAACATATTTACCTCGTTATTTTTAAGGAAAACTTTCAGCGCTCTAATTTTTTGTTTTTTATTTTTGTATTTAGCTTTCACCTTTAGCTTTACGATGCTTTATGGAAAATATATTATAAAAATTAAAATAAAACTTGAGAGTGAGATAAAATATCATAAGAAAGCAATCTAATTAACTTATAGGTACCTTTCTTATTAAATTTTATCAGAAGTGTACATAAAGTACTATATTCTGCACTTCATTTGTAATGTGAAAGTGCACAATTACTTCATCCAAAAAGTCCTCACTACCCAGCAATTGTCAGCTTTTATTCCTTTCCATTGTAACGTGAAAGTTCAAACTTATTTGATCCACGGAGATATCCACACTTCCTTAATACATTTATTTTCCTATATTCCTTCTTGGCGTTTGTTATTTATTGGTACCGGATTTCATCCCGGAATCCACAACAACTTGGCGACGAGGACTTCGAACTCACACGGAAAAAAAAAAAAAACAACTCTCGACGAGTAACATTCAAACATCCTACCTTTCCTATCCTGGAAAGAAAAAAATTCTCTCGACCGACCACAACAACTTGGGCGACGAGGATTTGCACTTCTCGGAGACTCAAAAAAAAATTGCCGTTTGCCAACAACAACAACTTGGCGACAAAGATTTACGAGGATTAAAATACGTAAAATCGAGTTTTGCGTAAGACTCTTATCATGGAGGACTTTAAAAAAATTTTAGTAGAACTTATAAAATACCAAAAAATGAACAGCAAATACAACTCCAACAAAAACAAAAATGAACAGCAAAAAAAATTCCAAGAAAAATGGAATAAAGACAAATGAAAAATGAATTACTAAAGACAAATGAAAAATGAAGAAAGACAAATGAAAAATGAAAAAGACAAAAATAAATGAAGAAAGAAAATGAAAAAATGAAGAAAGACAAATGCAACTCCAGGAACTAATATTAAAGGTAGCGGGTAACAAACAACAAAATATCGAAAAAAGAGGCGACTTTTTTCCAAGACGCAGTTTGGAACACGATAGAAACTTTCAAATACTCTCTAGAAGAGGATAAAAATTTGGGGGACGATTTAAGACGGCATGAAGACATCTTCAACATCGATTGCTAAAACTGGATAGAAGCTAAGAAGCTACGTCCATTACTCAGAAAATTAGGAACAGAAGAATACACAAAAGTTTGTAGATTACATTTTGCCAAAAAAGACAAACGATTTAACGTTTGACGAAGCAGTCACATGCCTTACGGAGCTCTTCAGGCAAACGACGTCACTTTTTCACAAAAGGTGGAAATGACTTAATCTCGTAAAAGGTGAAAATGTGGACTACTCCATGTTCGCCACAATCGTGAACAAACATTGCGACGACCTTAAGTTGGCAGAATTAACTCCGTACAATTCCAAGTGTCTTATTTTTGTACAAGGGTTAGTCTCAGCCAAGGATAGTGAAATGTTCAAAAGAATGATTTCAAAACTTCAAAATGAGGGTGGATTAACAATACAAAAATTATCAGAAGACTGCCAAAAATGTTTGAGTATAAAGAAAGACGCAAAGGATATCGAGGTAGCACACATCCGTAAGTTGAACAAAAGTTTACGATTTTCACTCTCACCGGAAAGAAAACAAAAAATTCTATAATAATGAAAAAAGTAGAACGTTTAGAGCAACTTATGACAGAAATCAAGGGAAATATAAGCCCCTCCCCCATCTGCATGTTATCGATGTGGAGGATTACACTGAAATAAGGATTGTCGTTTTAAATATAAAAACTGTCTAGCGTGTGGAAAAATGGGTCACAAGGCATCCCAATGTAGGAACAAAAAAACCTACTAGTAGGATAAGAGCTATTAGAATGCATGACGAAGACAATACTAACATAAGAAAATACGTGGTACTTGAAATTTTAAATAAGAAGATAAAATTACAACTAGACTCAGGGTCAGATCTGACGATAATTAACCTACAAACATGGAGAAAGTTAAATAGACTGACCTTGATGCGTACACATAAAATTGCTAAGTCTGTTACAGGGAAGCGTATAAAATTCGAAGGAGAAGTAATCCTAAATGTAAAATTCCACGGGAAAACAAAAAAATAAAAATAAAAATATTCGTAATGAAGGATACAGAAAATCTGGTGGGCACTGACTGGATGCAAAAGTTCGACGTATGGGATTTACCTATCAGCTCTTTTTGTAAAAAAAGTAAAGTGCGAATCGTCAGAAACTACAAAATTAAAGGAAGAATTACATAGTCAATTCCCCGAAGTATTCTCGAGCGGGTTGGGACGATGTAACAAGTTTGCAGCTAGAATTGAATTAAAAGAAAATGTCCAACCAGTATTTAAAAAAAAGAAACGTGCCGTTTGCTACCATAGAAAAAAATCGATGAAGAATTAGAAAGACTTGTACAAACTGGAATCCTTTCAAAAGTCGAGTTCAGTGAATGGGCGGCACCAGTAGTCTACGTAAAGAAAAAATCCGGAGAAATCTGTGTTTGCGCAGATTTCTCGACTGGGTTAAATAAGGCTATAAAAGACCATCACTACCCATTACCAAGCCTGGAGGAAATATTTACCAAGCTTAACGGTGGTAAGGTATTTTCTAAAATAGATTTAAGCGAAGCTTATCTTCAGATTCCAGTAGAAGAAGAAAGCACAAAAATTCTATGTATTAATACGCACAAAGGACTGTACAAATTCAACAGATTACCATTTGGGGTAAAAAGTAGCACCGTCAATCTTCCAACAGACGATGGATACAATGCTCATGGGCCAGAACTTTGCTACCGCTTACTTGGACGACATTCTAATCAAAAGCGACAATGTTGAAGAACACGCATCGCACATAAAGGAAGTTTTTAAAAGACTTCAGGATTTTGGGTTTAAAGTAAAGGCGAAAAAATGTGATTTTTTCCTAAATGAAATCAAATACTTAGGCCATATAATTAATGAAAGTGGCAGAAAACCAGACCCAGATAGGGCATCTGCAATAAAAAAAATATGCCTGAGCCGAAAAATGTCGCAGAATTACAAAGTTTTCTTGGTCTAGCGAACTATTACGGTGAATTCATCGAAAATATGCACAAATTGAGGGCTCCCCTCAATGAGTTATTGAAAAAAGAGAACAAATGGAATTGGACGGAAGACTGTCAGAAAGCGTTTAAGGAGATAATACAAAAATTAACTTCTGAGCTAGCACTGACGCATTTTAACCCCAAACTAGAAATCATCATTGCTAGTGACGCAAGTTCACACGGAGTAGGAGCTTGCATACTACACAAGATGCAGGATGGCACAAAGAAACCCATAGCTCACGCATCTAGATCATTGTTACCAGCAGAGAGGAATTATTCGCAAATTGAAAAGGAAGCGTTAGGCATAATATTCGCCATAACTCGCTTTCACAGATATATTTATGGAAGAGAGTTTACTCTTCAAACGGACCATAAACCTCTTCTTACGATTTTTGGATCGAAAAAAGGACTACCAATTTACACAGCCAACAGACTTCTAAGATGGGGAACCATTTTATTGAATTACAATTTCAAACTTGAGTTCCTACCGTCGAAGAAAATTGGGCACGCTGATGGATTGTCGAGATTGGTACCTGCGAAATGCGAACCTCTGGAAGACTCGGTAATAGCGGCGTTGCGAGCCGAAGACGAAATCAGTAAAGTGTTATACAATACAGCAAAGGAACTACCTGTGACCTTGCTAGAGATAAGAAGAGAAGCGGAAAAGGGTGAATTTATTCAGAGGACGAAGAAAAAAATAGAAGAAAAGGAAAGGAATCTAGCAGAAAGTTTTTTTAATTTGTGATCACATATTATTGTATAATGAAAGGGTGGTCATACCAAAATCGTTACAAAGGCGGGTTTTGAAGGACTTTCATTTAGGACATCCAGGAAAAAAAAACGTATGAAAGCACTAATGAGAAGTTTCGTTTACTGGCCAAATATGAATGATGATATTATGCAAATGGTGGAAAGATGTAACGGTTGTTCTGCTGCAACAAAGGCACCACCTACTATACAAAAACCATGGCCTAAGGTGGACAGACCTTGGTCTAGAATCCATGGGGACTATGCAGAACCCATAGTGGGGTACTACTACTTACAATAACAGTAGATAGTTTTAGCAAGTGGCCAGAAGTTTTCAGATTCAAAAACCCGACAACGGACAATACTATAAATTGTCTATATGAATTATTCGCGAGATTCGGCGTCGTAGATTGCCTGGTAACTGATAATGGTATACAATTCACCTCCAGCGACTTCCAAGAATTCTGTGCAATGTATCAAGTAAAGCATATTAAGATAGCTCCATACCATCCGCGATCTAACGGGCAAGCCGAAAGATTTGTAGACACGCTAAAGAGAGCTTTGAAAAATGCAGAGGACGTACCGACAGAAAGAGCTATACAACTGTTCCTCCAAGTATACAGAATAACCTCGAACGGGAACACACCATCTGGTCTTTCACCAGCGGAAGTGATGTTTGCCCGCAAAATACGGTCTGTGTTTGATAAGTTATTGCCTAACAAAAATAAAAACCGGCATAGACCTATAGTACTCAAGAGATCGTTCAAACCAGGCGAACGGGTCTATTTCAGAATGTTTAGGAACAATATGGCTTACTGGGAACCAGGGACAATAATTAACAGACTAGGAAATGTGATGTACACAATACAAGGCGAAAGATTTACCCACAGAAGACATATTGACCAAATACAAAAAAGAAGGGTTGAGGAGCCAAGCTCGTCACCTGCAGAAAATGACGATTCGATGGAGGCGATCTTTGAAGCATTTGAGATTCAACGACCAGAAGAAGACACAGGAATTAGAAGGACGAGCAGGAAAAGAAAATTTACAGAACCTCCAATTATCGATCATAAGAGGAAAAATATTAACTTCCCCTAAAACGTAATCTAAGGAGCGGGGTGTTGAGGGGTTCTCCCCTTTTGACACAAATGCACTCACCCAGGGTATACATATACTACTGCTAGTGAATACCCGGGAGAAGAACGAAAAAAAGACGAACGAACGAACACGAACGTAACGAGCAAGAGTCACAGTGAGCAAGCACGTAGACTCAGTAAGAAGTCATACAGTGACTCATTTGCAATGCTGGGCAAAATACTTGTGGATTCCGGGTTCAAATCCGGTACCAATAAATAACAAACGCCAGGAATTAATATATGAAAATAATGTATTTACGTAATAATACAAACTAGTAAAGCAGGTTAGTAGTTCCAGGAATACGGGTTAGTAGCAAAATATATATACAGTCTTTGGTTATGAAGTATAGCTGTATGACTTCTTACTGAGTCTACGTGCTCGCTCACTGTGACTCCTACAACGCTTTTACATCACCCTCACTCTTCCGGTTACCTACAGCCTTTTACAAAGGTCACGTTATGAGCCTCTCATTTGTAATGTTGGTTGAAATCCTTTTTTTATTTGACCCATGGGTATATCTTTTCTTTCCTTCGTCTATCACGTTGTGTGCCTTTCATTTGTAATGTTAACCAAAATCCTTTCACTTGGCCGATGGGTATATATATTTTCTTTCCTTCATTTGTCACGTTCTGTTCCTTTCATTTGTAATGTTAGCCAAAATCCTTTTATTAAAAGTCAAATTTCGATCTTTTCAGGTGGCATATCGAGTAAGGCAAAAGAAAAATTGTTCATAGAAAGGCTTGCGCCTAAAGTTCTTTAAACGAATAAATTGTTCTTACATAGATTACTTCAGATTTCTTGTTGGGGAGAGAACTGTCGAAAGATAAATAATCATATTTCTTTCTTGGCACACGCCCACCAATTAGATGACAATGTAAATTCTGTAACATTACCACTGATAAAGACATTGAATTACGTTGCAGTTTTGTTTTTTAACGGATCGGCTCAGTGGTTACCCCACTGGGTACCTTACTCGATATGCCACCTGAAAAGATCGAAATTTGACTGTTTAATATAATGAAATATTTTTACGTTTAATGTTGAAACAAGATTCCCGTGAAAAATGCCCAGGCGGCGTAGCCATGCAAAGTTTGCAATGCCGGGACTCAAGAATATAGGGGTTACAGGGAGTGAAAGTTAAAGCGAAGACTGAGAATAGGGAGGATTGAGGAAAGGACAAGAAGACAGAAGATGGCGATTGATGTTGCATTTAAATTTTTGAAGATTCTAGTAATCAGGGAAGCAAGTAAACGGAAGGGAGTTTCACTGGCTGGAAGTGCAAGAAAAGAAACTGTTGGAGTAGAAGTGGTGGTTACATTTAACTATTTCAACAGTAAAAGGGTGGGACCTAAATGCCAATCTAGTAGAAATAAATAAATAATAGCAAATAAATTGTTTTTGCCCAACATTACAAATGAAAAGTACAGAATGTGACAATTAAGGAAGGAAAAGATAGACACATGGATCAAATAAAAGGATTTTAACCAACATTACAAATAAATGACACACGATATGACAAGTGAAAAAAAAATACATATAGGGATCAAATAAATGCATTTTTCCCCACATTACGAATGTGTTTTGGTGTCCTCTATCTTGATATGAGTTTATTGTGGACCCTTCCACTTATTAAAAGAATGGTTGGAGAGTAAGTCTCGGCGAGCAGTGCCATAAACTGCTCAACTGTCAAACTCTCTGGGGCCGTTAAATATAACAGTGCTATAGCCCGTTCGACTGTAGAACTCTCTGCCTTGAGCAGAGAGAAACCCGGACGAGGTTTTGCCAAATGGCAAAGTTTCGTCCGGGAAAGTGGATCAACCCTCCTTTTTTTATGCTGGTTTTGGGGAATACGAGTTTGGCCGAGGGCACGGGCTGGAGAACCCACGTTCAAACTGTCCTTATGCAACGCCACATCCCACTGGGGCATCTGTTAAATATAGCAATGCCATAGACTGCAACTGTCAAACTCACTGACTTGAGCAGAGATCTTCTTTCCCGGACGAGGCTTTTTAGAGGGCTGGTTTCGTCCGGAGAGGTAAGCAGGATCTGAACGCGTTTATGCGGGTTCTACGCGAATAATTTTCGCCGGGCATACGGGCTCGGAGAACCCACTATAAACTCGACCTTGTGCCGCATACATTCCTCGTAGGGTGGTGATGTTAAATGTAGCAGTGCAATAGGTCTACATTAGGCCATGGTTTTTGCATAGTAGGTGGTGTTTTGCTGCAGCAGCACATCCTTTACATCTTTCCACCATTTGCGTAATATCATCGTCCATATTTGGCCAGTAAACGAAACTTCTCGTTAGTGCTTCCATAAGTTTTTTTTTCCTGGATGTCCTAAATGAAAGTCCTTCAAAATCCGCCTTTGTAACAATTTTGGTATGACCACCCTTTCATTATACAATAATATGTGATCACAAATTGAAAATCTGTCTGCTAGATTTCTTTCCTTTTCTTCTATTTTTTTTCTTCGTCCTCTGAATAAATTCATCTTTTCCGCTTTTCTTCTTATCTCTAGCAAGGTCACAGGTAGTTCCTTTGCTGTATTGTATAACACTTTACTGATTTCGTCTTCGGCTCGCAACGCCGCTATTACCGAGTCTTCCAGAGGTTCGCATTTCGGAGGTACCAATCGCGACAATCAGCATGCCCAATTTTCTTCGACGGTAGGAACTCAAGTTTGAAAATTGTAATTCAATAAAATGGTTCCACATCTTAGAAGTCTGTTGGCTGTGTAAATTGATAGTCCTTTTTACGATCCAAAAATCGTAAGAAGAGGTTTATGGTCCGTTTGAAGAGTAAACTCTCTTCCCTAAATATATCTGTGAAAGCGAGTTATGGCGAATATTATGCCTAACGCTTCCTTTTCAATTTGCGAATAATTCCTCTCTGTTGGTAACAATGATCTAGATGCGTGAGCTATAGGTTTCTTTGTGCCATCTTGAGGTAGTATGCAAGCTCCTACTCCGTGTGAACCTGCGTCGCTAGCAATGATAATTTCTAGTTTAGGGTTAAAATGCGTCAGTGCTAGCTCAGAAGTTAATTTTTGTATTATCTCCTTAAACGCTTTCTGACAGTCTTCCGTCCAATTTCATTAGTTTTATTTTTTTAATAACTCATTGAAAGGAGCCCTCAATTTGTGTATATTTTCGATGAATTCACCATAATAGTTCGCGAGACGAAGAAAACTTTGTAATTCTGCGATATTTTTCGGCTCAGGCATATTTTGTATTGCAGATGCCCTGTCTTGGTCTGGTTTTCTGCCACTTTCATTAATTATATGGCCTAAGTATTTGATTTCATTTAGTAAAAAATGACATTTTTTCGCTTTTAATTTAAACCCCACATCCTGAAGTCTTTTAAAAACTTTCTTTATGAGTGATGCGTATTCTTCAACATTGATTAGAATGTCGTCCAAGTAAGCGGTAGCAATGTTCTGGCCCATGAGCATTGTATCCATCGTCTGTTGGAAGATCGACGGTGCTACTTTTACCCCAAATGGTAATCTGTTGAATTTGTACAGTCCTTTGTGCGTATTAATACATAGAATTTTTCTGCTATCTTCTTCTACTGGAATCTGAAGATAAGCTTCGCTTAAATCTATTTTAGAAAATACCTTACCACCGTTAAGCTTGGTAAATATTCCTCCGGGCTTGGTAATGGGTAGTGATGGTCTTTTATAGCCTTGTTTAACCCAGTTGGGAAATTTGCGCAAAACGGATTTCTCCGGATTTTTTCTTTACGTAGACTACTGGTGCCGCCCATTCACTGAACTCGAAAAAAAATTCAGACTTTTGAAAAGGATTCCACGTTTGTTCTTTTTAAATACTTTGGACATTTTCTTTTCTTCTCGATTTTTTTACATCGTCCCAACCCGCTCGCGAATACTTCGGCAATTTTCGTAGTTTTTTTTAATTCGCTGGTTTTTTTTTTTTTTTCTTTTTAATTCAATTCTCGAACTTTTGAATCAAACTGTTGTTGCCTTCATCGTCCCAACCATTTAGGATTACTTCCCCTTTGAATTTTAATACTTTCTTGGGAATTGACTATGTATGAATTCTTCCTTTAATTTTGTAGTTTTGACGATTCCAATATTGAGTTTCATAGAACTTTTTTCACAAAAAAAACCGATATAGCAAATTTGATTATAGTGGAACATTTGCATCCAGTCTTTTTGAAGGGCCGATTACAGATTTTGCTAGGTATCCTTCATTACTCCGCATTTTGAGTTTTTCTCCTTTTCCATCCAAGGCTGTAGAACCCATTTTACCCATTTGGGATTACTTCTCCTTTCCCAATTTTATACGTAAGTGAATGAAATGGAGACTTAAATCGAATTTTATGTCAATCCACCGCTATCCATTACTCCACCGTCCTCCTTAATGCATTTCTCCATTTAACTTTCTGTTTTGTAGGTTAATTATCGTCAGATCTGACCCTGAGTCTAGTTGTAATTTTATCTTCTTATTTAAAATTTCAAGTACCACGTATTTTCTTATGTTAGTATTGTCTTCGTCATGCATTCTAATAGCTCTTATCCTACTAGTAGGTTTTTGTTTCTACATTAGGATGCCTTGTGACCCATTTTTCCACATGCTAAACAGTTTTTATATTTAAAACGACAATTCTTATTCCAGTGTAATCGATAACATGCAGATGGGGGATGGACTTATATTTTCCTTGATTTCAGTCATTAGTTGCTCTGAACTTTGTACTATTTTTGTTTTCTTTCTGGGGACGGTGAAAATCGTAAACTTTTGTTCAACTTACGGATGTGTGTTACTCCTGATTCCTCGATATCCTTTGAGTCTTTCTTTATACTCAAACATTTTTGGCAGTCTTCTGACAATTTTGTAGTATTAATCCAGGCTCATTTTGAAAAAGCATTCTTTTACGCATTTCACTATCCCTGGCTGAGACTAACCCTTGTACAAAAATAAGACACTTGAAATTCTCCGGTGTTAATTCTACCAACTTAAAGTCGTTGCAATGTTTGTTCACGATTGCGGCGGACGTGGAGTAGTCCTCATTTTCATTCTTTTTACGAGGTTAAGACATTTCCACCTTTTGTGAAAAAAGTGACGTCTTTGGACTGAAGAGCTCCGTAAGACATGTAACTGCTTCAAACAAAATCGTTTGTCTTTTGGCAAAATAAATCCACAAATTTTTTGTATTCTTCTGTTCCCAATTTTCTGAGTAATAGACGTAGCTTCTTAGCTTCCGTCCAGTTTTGGTAATCGATGTTGAAAATATCTTCATGACGTCTGAAATAGTCCGAAATTTTTATCCTTTTCTAGAGTATTTGAATGTTTCTATCGTGTTCCAAACTGCATTTTGGGGAAAAGTCGCCTCTTTTCGATATTTTGTTGTTTGTTATCCGCTACCTTTAATATTATTTCCTGGAGTTGCATTTGTCTTTCTTCATTTTTCCTTCTGTCTTTTTCAGCATTTGTCTTTCTTCATTTTTCTTTGTCCTCCATTCTTTCTTGGAATTTTATTTTCTGTTCATTTTGGTATTTTACAAGCTGTACTAAAATATTTTTAAAATCCTCCATGATAAGAGTCTTACGAAAACTCGATTTTACGTATTTTAAATAAATTTTGTCCCCAAGTTGTTGTGGACACTGGCAAACGGCAATTTTTTTCTTTTGAGTCTCCGAGAAGTGCAAATCGTCGTCGCCCAAGTTGTTGTGGTCGACAAGAGAGAAATTTCTTTCTTTACGTGTAGGTCGCCCAGTTGTCGTCGCCTAGTTATTTTTTGTGGTGAGGCGATCGAGTTGTTTTTCCGGGATGAAATGTATAAGAAACGCAAAGAAAAATATAGTTAATGTAAATAATACAAACTGGTAATGCAGGTTAGTAGTTCCAGGAATACGGGTTAGTAGCAAAATATATATCGACGTCTTTGGTATCGACGTATCACTGTATGACTTCTTACTGAGTCTACGTGCTCGTTCGTCGTTCTCGTTCGCACCCTGGGTATTCACTAGCATTCGTTCGTCGTTCCTTCTGTTCCATTTTTTAAAAGGGAGAACCCCCTCAACAATAATATTATCATATCTTAGGTTTGTTTTTAGAATTAAAAAAAGGATTAGAACAAAGTTATTTTCCTTTTTTTTCATTATAGGACACCAATCAGTGAAAATGTAACGTCTTATCAAGATAACAAACGAATATCTCAAGGAACAGGTTGCTTTTTCTCTCTTTTGCCTTATATTAGCTTTCTTGAATCAAATTCAGGCTATATATATATATATATATATATGATATATCACTTCTGATCGATTTAAAAAGCAAGTGGATTTCTTCTTGCATCAAAATGGTCTTTCATGTATGAATAAAAGGACGAATACCCGATGTATTGTGGGATCAATAAAAATAAAACTTCTTAAACGAATTCGTAATTTTTTCGTTACGGTTGAACAAATTCTGAACATGCAATCACGTAGTTAACGTCATATGATACTTCTTGCATCTACATTAATAATCGCCATTCTTTCATATTTCAAAAGGAAAAAAATCGGACCTGACATCAGGCGGGCGTGGATTTTCTTGATCTAGGGCTATTCACATTACAAAATAAACTATCGGAATATGCCAAGTTGTTGGTAGGTCGAATATCTTCTTGGATGAAATAAGGATTGACCATTTGGCTTCTGATTAGACGAAAAGACAATGGGAAGATATCCGTCGTTTCCGCATATTTTCTGTTTTTCATTATGGCTTCTCAAAATTATTCTCTTTCGTTAACCGGTTTGAGGTTTTCAAATATACTGATTTTGTTATTTGAATAATTCAATCAGACTATAGGATATATCTGTTGTAAGATGGAATGTATGATTTAAAGGAAAATCATTTTAAAATGTTTATAGAAAAACATGCTGTAAAGTGGGATTCAAATCTGGATCATTGAGTTTCAACATTTTACCATTACGATTGAAAGTCACATCATTTTACCATTAATTGCTATTTAGTGAAACAGATTTTTTGATATAAATGCATACCTTTTTCTTTAAATGAAAGCGCCGGAAGCTACAATAATGGGAATCAGAATATAGTATTTTATCTCTCTTTGAAAATTGGCAGCGGAGAAAGATGCTCTCCGGCATGATTTTTTTTTTTTCTTATGATATGTCGATGCTGTTCTGTTCGTTTTATTTTTAATTTTTTAATATATTTTCCATAAAGCATCGTAAAAGTTAAAAATATGTATAAAATCTCAATTAAAATAAAAAAAGAGTGTCAAAGTTTTCGTTGTAAATAAAACTTTGAATATAATTGGTTTTTTAAAAACTAAATAATTCTACTTCTTTCCTTCTGTACGATAACTTTTCCCACGAAATTACCATTTGTGAAATTTCACTATTGTTAAGAAATGCTTGTCTCGATTTTAAACTTCATTTTTTCAGCGCAGAATGTAAGCAATGTTTTTTTCAAAATATTTAAATTGATTTTTATAATTTCTAATTTTTCTTAAAATAAATTTTTCGTATAATTGATTTTTCAAAGAATTTTTAAATAGAAAATTTCATTTTTGTTTACAAAATAGAAAATAATTGCTGACATGGTGCATTTTCTCAATTTTGCTGACTCAAAAAATAAAAAGATTTTTAACTAAAATTTCGGACGTGCTAGGAACGATAAAAAACTGTAAAAAAAAACATTTATATTTCCACTTGATAATATCATAAGCATTCAGACAATAAAAATTATTTTCACCAAGTTGAAGGCCCTTTTTTTTTACTCATGTTATGCTCTTTTTTAGCGATCTCATGGCGGTAACTACGTAAGACTCAAATTTCGATCTTTTCGGGTGGCATATCGAGTAAGGTACCCAGTGTGGTAACCACTGAGCTGATCCGTTAAAAAAAAACTCCAACGTAATTCAGTGTCCTTATCAGTGGTAATGTTACATGATTTCCTTTGTAATCTAATTGGTGGGAGTGTGCCAAGAAAGAAATATGATTCAATCTTTCAAAATTATGCAATGACAGGACGCATTAATATCTGGTTACCATCTTCATTTGTAAGACGATTACTTCAGTTCCAAAAACTGTGATGTTAGCCGAGTTATTTCCCAGCAAGATTATGTGCCGTCGTTCGTACAAACACTTATTTACCCGAGTTTCGTGCAAAATTTAATAACACTCTGCAGGCAACAATTTTCGCCAAGCAAAATGTTAGTCCTGCCAATGCAAGTTGAATTTCTTGATTGTGTAGTCATATTCTTCTATGGCAGCAGTTAAAACAATCTTGACTGAAATTGAGAGTCAGGCTACTTGTAATTCAAATATATAGAACTAATATATAAATCACTATATTTTGAGGGGTTTCATTTGCAGTAAAAACGAAAACAATATTTATAAATGATGCAGAGTTCTAAATGTTAATGTAGGTATGTTTTGCCAGTGATCGTAAAGATTGCAGAGGCGTTTCAATATAACATTATAAAACTATACGTAATAACTGAATACGGAGACTCTGGCAGACTGACTCAGTAGGTTCGGCGCATTTACTTGAATATTAGAATCACAGTCACGAACAAGGGTACAATCAGAAAAATTTCGGGAACGTTCGGATAATTACTATGTAATAACTTAAACCTAACAAAATTCATACGAGCTAACAAAATTTAAGAAAAAAAACAGACGAAAGTTAAATACACAAAACAAATAAATGAAATGTATACAAGTATGAGCTGATCGATATGTAAATAAATAATCTAGAGTACTAACAGCTCTGTAAAAGAAAATCGTCTTGTAAAATCCTACCAAACCAAACTAGTAACGTTCCTGAATTTTCTTGATTGATTTAATTTGATTTTTAAGGTCTATTAGCCTATGTCAAGTTATTTAAATCCAGAAAATATTTTTAGATTGCAAGATTTTTAAAAAGATTTTTTTTAGATTAATGATTTACTGATACAAGTTTTACTACTTAACCCATAGGTGAGGAGAGAATAGGTGGATTCATACCTTTTTCAAGGGCATTTACACGTAAACGAATATAATGAACACACTGGTATTCCCAAACAGTCAGCCATCTAGGTACTGACTAGGATCGACGTTGCTTAATGGTTGTTCTCTCAAGGAAGTCCCTAGCCTTGAGCGCTTGTTGGGACTCTAGTTCGCAACCTGAAACTTGTATATATGATACTGTTGGGGCGCACCCACCTTCTCATCAGAATGGACTGATCTCTCTACTACTAATAGGACAGTTCTATAGAGTTCTGGGAAGATCAGGTGACCATCACACTCCCGTCTCTCTACCGGAAGATACAGTTGGACTTTATACTCTTTCTGATTGTTACTAACCTGCGTTCGTTTGACTACTAATCTCTCTGTTGTAAATACTTCTTCAGATATACCAGTATTTTTCGCTACGTATGTGTTTGTCCTTTTTTCAATACCCGCACGCGGAAACACTCAACATCTCAACAGATACATAGCTAAAAATGCTGGGAAATTTTATCAAGAACCTCTAAATATATAGCAAGTGCACCAGACCAGATGTGGCAGCAATATTCAAAGCAATGATGAACTGTAAACATACATGATCGCCAACGTCCTGAAGGGACACGAAACATAGAAGAAAAAGATAGATTCTATCGAGAAAATTTTTTGTAGCACGACACAGTTTATGTGGATATATGGGAAGATAATGGTTTACACTAGACTTGAACAGATCGGGAAAAACATTCTCTTGGGAGTTGGCTACACAAAACAGAGTGAAATTACATCTCACAAATAGAATATGAAAAAGTATTGAGGGTGGTTCACTACAATGGGCAGGCACATTGGGTGTTAGTGGAGAAGTTTAGAACTAACGATTGAATTTTTTTTTTCTAGCGTGACACAGGGATTAGGGATAGGAATTATTAAATGAAGTTTTAATTAATTTTTCGTCCATTCGCAAAATGTTAATTTCTACGACCTGGATTGTTTATTTTATAATGTAAGCCCATAAAGATAGGTGTTAGTTGGTACTTTCCTTGTCAGTTCCCAGCAAAATGCCAAATGATCTAGTGTTTTTTTGTTTTGTTTTTTTTTTTTTTTTTTTTTTTTTTTAAGGAAAATAGAATACAGGAACAAGAGGATGTTTCCTCCATCCACAGCAATATTAAGCTTTTCAAGTCTAGGGCTAACTCTTATCTTCCTCATCTATCCGCATAAAATGTGTCACTTACTCTGTAACCCTCTACCTTGAGTGGCTTCGAGCCTTGTACAGGGTGAACTGCAGTATAAAACAAAAAATGCAGCTTGTGGGATTACTTGGTTGGCAATAAGTGAGCCTATGTACTGTGTGACCGTCGCATTTCACACTAACCGAACAAGTAGATTCGCCACGGAAACATCGAATTATCTCCCCTTTCCTAGATTTCAGATTACTTACTGCCATTTCTGATTTTTCTTAAAGCTAAAACTGCCATTAAAAAACGTGGACGAGGTTAATGGGAAGGGGATTAGGATGTAGATGACGAAAGAATCTTTTAAAAAATCTAAGGAACACGAAGATAAGAGTGCGAGTTTGCATCATGATTACTCTGAAGGCTAGATACAAGATGCCATGGCATAGGCAGGTAATTTTGGCAGTATAGAAAATGCCAGATTAAAACCCAAACATACACTGGAAGAGCAAAAGTTGCTTTCCAAAAGCTAAACAATGTATTAAGAAAAGGAAAATTCAATAGAACCCAAGAAAAGAGGTTTGAACTTTTATACCGGGTGTAACAGCAAAATTGTCCAAGTCGTGTAGCAGCATGCGATACCTTTCTATCCCACAAAATGTTTAATATCTAAAAAAACCTCTAAAATAATTGAGTTTGTTTTTTTCATATTTTCAAATAAGACTTTTAGACATCTTGACACAATCTTTCGTAAGAATCACTGGAAAATCCATTGAGTTATTAAACTAAAAACAGAAGAGGTTAAAATTGTTTTGTGTCAAGTCCACTGTCTTCCGAACTGAGCAGTGGTGAAAGGAAAAAATCTTTTAGGCCTTCAGTAATTGTACCAACATTTATACTTTGAGCTTCCATCAAGAATCATCAAGAAAATGGTGAATATGTTTGAAAAAGAGGGGACATTAAAGAGGAAAACTATATCAGGAAGTTACAACAGCAACAGTGATCATCATTTCAACTTAGAGCTTAATAGATCAATTAGAAATCATAAGACGTTTGGCACGTGAGAGAGGAATTTCAGCTATGACAGTTCAAAGAACAGTGAAAAAAGACTTGAAAATGAAATCTTACGTGAAACCTGTGAGGCACCTTGTTACTCCAGGATAGAAAGTTAGAAGGTTGAGAGGGCAAGATAATCTTGCATACGTTGGAAAATGATCCTGGAATAATAATAATAATAATATATATATATATATATATATATATATATATATATATATATATATATTTGAACTTTATTTCAATCCTTCATGAGCTTCCGATCCTTAGCTATGATAAATTAATGATGAATATGTAATTTTCGTTTATGATCGATTTCATTACGATTCTTCTGTTAAGCTTGAGAGTAATTACATTCTTATTGCTCAAAGTAGATCCCAATAGTGTTATAAAACCTCAGAATTCAGTAAGTTATCTTTAATCAT
>CAHIKZ030004744.1:3445000-3490196 GCA_903632075.3 Acanthosepion pharaonis | reverse complement strand
AAATAATTTGATTAATGAATAGGATCTGAACAACTGTTCAGATAAGGTCTCCACCTTATTTACATAATATTTACATAGTAGACTTTTGTAAGTTCAATAATTAACACATTATTTAACTGCAATAAACAAAAGAATTTGCAACAGCTGTTGATTAAATGTTTGGTAGTCTATTCTCTAACTGTGTGTTGTAGTCAGTCTAGTGTAAGGGGAAATTTGAATTAAAAAAATCGTTTTTTGAAAATCTGCAGTATGGTGTTAGGTATATGTTGTAATGTGTCCTATATTTTACAAAACCAGAGTAATTTACCCAAGCATGGAGGCCTAATTAGACATAGGACCCAATTGGGAGCAATGGGTCCAAGTGGTTTAAAGTTGACTTTATACTGTTGTAAATATATTCAAATAATTATGTAATGTTTATGATTCAATTGTTACAAATATTTCTTGGTTTTAAAAAAAAGTATTATTTTATTTCCAACTGGTTTTGGGTTCTTTTTCTATGTGCTATGTCTCTTTAGGACGTGGGTGATAATGGCTCTCCACAATCTCCTGTCCTTTGTAGTTCTTATTAAGGTTTTTCATTTACCATCTCTCCCAGTCCTTGTTTTGCTATTTATTTATACAAGCTTCTTAAGTGATACATTGTTTGCTTCTGTCCATTTTTAAAGAATGAAAATGTCATTATTTTGATTAGAGGCTGAGCAATTTTTCTCTTTGGTGACTATTCTTTATTAATCTCCAATAAATTTTATTTTAATTATTATTTTCTTTTCACTGCAAATCTGAATTATGGAAGCAAATTTTTCAGACAAGCCTTTTAGTTTTTTTTCATTGTGATTTTGCTTTGTATTAACAAATTATTCATTTTAATTGAAATTGGAATTTGATTGTATAAGTATTTTCACTGCAGTGGTTTACACTAATCTGTCTTGTATTTCATCTTTGTGGGTGGGATGTAATCAAATAACCTAGAGAGATTCAGCTTGAGTAACTATGCAATTTTATTGTTGAAGTAACCTTTCAAAATTTGATTGCCAGTTTAGTACAACAATGCCTGCAAATCGATCTGAAGTTGTGTGTGTATATCTATGTATGTATATATATATATATATATATATATATATATATTATAAAGTTACTTATATAAGTTATTTATTGTAGTTAGGCTTTTTCAGCTTATCTGATATGCATTTGTTAAAGAATCTTTTTTATTTACATACCTTGTTTTAATGGCCTATTGACAAGTATCTCTCCCTTGGGCAAGTTTTTCTGCTACTTGGTGAACTCACTATATTTGCATACTTGTAAAATATTCTCTTTTAAGAATTCCAAACTTTGATAGGCAAATTGACTTTTACTGGATAATTCTAAATATGGATGTGCATTATTACTTAGTTATTGTCATATATTCTGTAGTCCATTGGTTTATATCTCAAATATAATACATTTTCACAATTCTCACAAAATACAGTTATGTATTTGCTGAAAATAAGTTTTGAATGCTTTATCAAATCATTTTACCATTATATGTACTTTTTTCTTAAATAAATGAAAATTCTTTGAAATATTTTCTTTTACTTTATTTAATATAGAAGTTTTCTAACAATTTTTCCAAATTTTTCCATCATCCATTTTTTTTTTTTTATTTAGCCAATATAATTTTTTAGGCAAGGTATGAGAAGGTATGGGTTAATTAGCAGGACAGACTGGGTTCTTTAGCCTTGGTGTGCAACCAGTCTACTGCAGAAAGAAATAGCAACCTACTGTGGGAAAAATCTTCTGCCACGTCACTCATGTATCAAAAAATACATGATTGCCCAAGCATGTATCACATGTGGCACTCAATTGACTGATGAGAAGGGAGTTTAAGTCTCAACCAAAGCTAATTGTTAATATTAACAAAGATGATTCATTGATTGATTTATTTTTTTTATGAATTATCAACCCTTTGTGGATTATTCAAAACTGAAACATATTTTGGATTGCAATAATAATTCTTTTTTTTTCTGCAAGTGAATATTGCATTAAGAATTTTTTGAGAATAACAATGATTTTTGGGTGGTACAAGTCCTACTATTTAACCCATAGTTTGGCAGGGGAGATGGATTCATAACTTTCCTAAGGGTATTTGCACATAAGTGAATGTAATAAAGTCAACTGGAAGTCAAACTTTGCTTTTCTTATTCTGAGCTGCTATCCATTAAATCACCCACACATCTGATATTTACAAAGCTTAAATAAGTATGGCACAAGGCTACATAACTGGAAATAGGAATAGTATGAAAATTGTGTTCTATCAATCTTTCAAGTGGGAATGAGTTTTTTGCATAGATAAACCAACATTCAAAAACCTGAATTTCAGCATAAGTATTACAAAATGGGAAAAATTTCTATCAGAAACAAAGAAAAGAGTGCTGAACTGTTATGTAATATAATACCTCCTAAATGATAGTGAATGTTAGACTATTTCTTCACTGTTGAAGAGGAGACTTGAGGCAACAGATATGGTTCTACAGGAACATGGACTGAAAATGTGAGAAATGGGGAAGTGTTAAGGAAAATAGAACCAAAAAGGACTCTTTTACTTAAAATCAGAAAGACAATTGAAATTTCTGAGACATATAATGAGGAAAGAGAACTTGGAGAATTTGGCTCTCATTGAACATATTTGATATATATGACAGAGAAACAGCAAGTAACCTGCCTGACTAGCTTGTGTAAATGGATTCCAGAACAGAGACTAGGAGCAATAGTAAAAAAAAAAAAAATTAAAAAAATAATAGTAATTATTGCTGTTTTTTTTTTTTTTTTTTTTTAAATGATGTTCACCTTGTACAACGCCCGAGAGCCACTCGAGGTAGAGGTTTACAGAGTAAGAGGCAAAGTTTGAGGATATTCTGGGAAGATAATGGCTAATCCTAGACTCAAACAGGTTATGATTGTAGTGATCGGGGGAAGTATCCTCTTCAGAGTTGTTTCCACAAAGCAGCAGTCTGTGGGAAGAGGTTATTCAAGTGGAACTTACATCTCCCCAATGGAATACAAAGGGAATAATGGTGGTTTACTATAATATGCATAGCATGGTAGGTCTTAACCATGAATGTTAAATCTGGTGGAACTAAGGAATGTTGTTTGTCTGAGCAGTTTCCATGGAAATAGTGACAGAGCAGTGAGAAGCTTGCGACATTTCATCTGTGAGAAAGGGGTTGTAAGGTGGAAAATAATTTGTCACCCACAAGGATGTGGAGATGCTTTTGAATTCTATCAAGAATGGAAAGTGAAGACTGGGTAGCACTACTCTATTTTGGGCCTAATCTAACTCTTGTAAAGGTAGAGGATAGTAGGAGGCGTACATACTGGAACTGTCCATTTTTCCACCATCTTTAGCAATGGATCATATGTACAAGTTCTATTTGAGATCTGGGTTGATTTTAAGTCTCAATAGCTGCACAAGCCCTCCCAAAGGGAACATGTGTTTATCATGATTGGTGATAGTTCTGTGTCTCATTGGTGATGATGGAATGTTACTAGTTTGGTTTTTGAGGTATTAAATGTCACCAGCCAGTTTCTCCCCAACTGAGTTGTTAGAGGAGAGATCAGCTACCAATCTCTGATTTGGAGGTTCACTCATACATTGTATCATCAGAATAGATATTCACAAATAATCTGAGTATACTCAGATCATTTATGTAAAGTAGAAAGAGGATTGGTCCAAGAAGCGATCCTTGTGGCACTGGCAGTTAGCAACTACCTAAAGAGCTACAAAGGACAAGAAGTTGTGGAGAGCCATGATTGCCCACTTCCTGGACAGACATAAAAAAGAAGGATGATATATGAATATTTACTTTTTAAAGTAAGGTTAGTTTAACACATAGGGCACTCAGGGAAGACTGAGCTTACTATCCTCAAAGATGACTGGTCAACTATAACATGATTACAAATATCTAAGGTATATATTTTTCTAGTTAAGTTCAGTGGTTGAAAACTGGTTTGACAAAAAAATATGGCAATAATCAGAACAAAATTATACAAAGGAAAATTTCAACTGTTAAATAAAGAGCTCTTATTTAAAAAAATTTATTCTCTAAAAATTAAGCCATTGTTAGTAAATTCTAATCTTCATTAGGCAAAGTTAATAGTAGGTTTTCTATCATAATCAGACAAATATTTGCCTAATATGCATTTAGGTAATGAAAGATTTAGATGGCTTTCTTTTAATCAGTGGATATGAATACGCCACCTGTGACTGACCAGTTTTCTGAATAATAAAATATATATTACAGTGTAAACTTAAACTGATTTGATTTGTCTTTTTCAATTGTTTCTCTGATAAAAAAGTTTTTTCTTCCTTGTGGTACTGTTCTAATATTAAGATATCTAGATATATGTCTAGATTTTTTTTTTCAAGGTGCAGTATTTGTATTGAAGATTCTTTTCAAACACACTTCATTGCTCCCTCTGCTTAAATTCCTGGTAAAAATTAGTAACACTTTAGTGAACAAGCCTGTCATGAGCAAAACTGTTATTTCCAAAACATTTTATAGAAAATAAATTTTTGTCATTCCAAGGAAGGGTGTCAGTAGATAGACACCCACACACAGGTGTAAATACAAAATAAATTAATAAAGAATATTTTGAGTAGGAGATAACTTGTGACTATATAATGAGTGTAAAGAAATTTGGGACAAAATTCCTTGGTTGCAAAAAACATTTTCTCTATTCTTAAAATAAAAAACTGCATATTTAAATTGATATGGTTGTCTTGAGAGCCTAATAAATTATTTAAACTGTACATTTAACAGTTAGTCTTGTAAAATTGTTAACGTAGTAAAGCCTTTTACTGCTACCGGACAGGTAAAATTATAAAGTTTACTGAAATGTTCACTCTCCTAATCTAATGACAAGATTATTTTGTTAAGCAAGCTAGTAATAAAGACAGAATTCATGAAAAGATGAGTTTTTTGCCTTTTCAGAAAATAGTGCAAAATGAATTTAAACAGCTTCAGTTTATCATTTTTCCTATAGTGATATTTCATTATTGTTGTCATTTTCTTTTTTTCTTTTTTTTTGAGAATGTAGGTAATCATGGCTCACCACAACTTTCTATTCTATTCTTAGCATTTCTTTTTACTGTCCCTCACATTCCCTATCATGCCATCCATTTACACAAGCTTATTAGGTAAGTTATTTACTATTTCCTTACTATCTCTCTTGCCTTCAATATGTCCTACGAGTATGTCAAATTCTCCAAGTTCTCCTTCTTCATTATGTATCCCAAAAATTTCAATGGTTGTAACTTCTTCAAGAGGGGTTTCTCATTGTCATTGTCAGTTGCCATAATTTTGAATTCAGAGTTGTCCACCTACACTTGCTTCCAATCCAAGTCTAGAGAACCCTGTCTACCATGCTATTTTTTAACCAATAACTGGGGAGAGAAGAGATGGATTGATACTTTCCCAAGGGCATTAGTGTGAAGTGCACTTGTGTTTATTAAATGCTTTCTTTCTTTTTTGAGAATTTTCAGCCCAAGTTGGACAAGATAATTTCTGTTTTATTTATTTTATTTTAAAGCAGTGTGACACAATGGAACCCAGCAATGGCTTGAAATAGTCTCAAAGTAAAGTGGACTGTGAAGGATTTTTAACTGAGTTTGAAGTGCCTGCTGTTTTATGGACAACAGTAAGGCTTAAAAATAAGATCTTCAAAGTGATCATCTGCTGATGAGGGAATTGAAGCAAATAAATAAATGAAAACTTTACTTTGAAGTTCTGAAAATTGTCAGTTTTCATCAATTGCTAAGTGGCAGTCAGTGAAGACATAGGTAGCTTTTGAACTCTGTCTCACTATCATGTAGTAGAAATGGTTGTTGGGGTGGTGTGTGAAAGCCAGCAGTCAGTGATGGGATTTTTTTTACGTGCCTGTGTCCTTTTCAGATGTAGGCAAACACGTTTCTCAACTTCCTCTTATCCCTTGTGGCTTACAATAAGTTTCATACTTCTGCCAACTCCCCCAGACTGCATTCTGCCATCCACTTGCTTAAGCCCACCAGGTATGTCATGCATTACTTTCCCTTGTCTCTTTTCTCCTTTATTTGATCTGTGAGTATCAGATTCTTCAGGCCCTCCTTTCTCATTTCATCTGCCTCATCCTGATGTTAAAAAGAAGTATAAGCCCTTCTTGTTTGCATCTCCTCCAAGACCCTCATTGTTGCTCAAGCACACACTCGCCCATCAAAAACATTCTCAGATATTTAAACTTCCAAGACATGCTAGATTTTAGTTCCCAACCTGTAACTTGCTTTCCTCACTACCTTCTGTAGGAGGTTTGTAGTTTTTTCTGTGTCTGCTATCAGTACTGTGTCATCTGTGTATCTTATGTTGGTAAGATTAAAATGCCAATGCTGAATCCTGAGTAGAATCTCCAATTCTTTAGAATTGGCTTGCTGTATAGGTTGAATAAGTCCTGTGAAAAGACGATCCATGCTTTTGGCGCCTTTTCTATTTTTTTTGTATATTCACTGAACCATTTTCAATGTGTATGCATGCCATTTGCTGCCAGTATATTCTGATTATTCTAATATCTTCCTGAATATATCAAGGTTGTTGAGCAGTTCCAGCAGATCCTTGTAGCATACTTTTGTCAAACGCCTTTGCATAGTCTGTAAAACATAGATACACATCCTTCTGCATTTGTATTGCTCTTTCTGATAACATTCTAAGCAAGAATATCGCATCTTTAATTCCAGTGTTTTAATGAACCTGCACTTGTTCTTTGTCCTATCTCTGGTCCGGGATTCTGCTGCACGCCTATTCATCAACACGATGAAAAATTTTTATTCTGTGGCTCATCAAAGTTGAGCTCACATTCATTTGCACCTTGTTTCTTAGATAGTGCTATGAAAATTGATCAGCTGAGATTTTCTGGTATGTCCCCACGGTTGTATATTTCATTTATTAATTGTGTGCAATGATGGGATAGAGACTGTTAAATCAAAAGAAATATAGAGTCAGAGTTCTCACTAGCCAAAAGGTTAGATCTGGTTTGTTATATGGCTCATCAGTTGAGCTCACATTCGTTTGCACCTTGGAAAAAGTTTTCTTGTGATGTATTTTGTCCTTTAAGACTTCATCGGACGAAATGCATCACCAAACTTTTTCCACTTTGTCATATATATATGTACAGGGTGAAATGGGTAAATTGTTGCTATTTTATATTTTTAATTTTGCACATGTGCATTGTTTGTTTTTGATTTTGTCAACTGCACAATATAGTAGGGTTAGTTGGGAACCCTCTGTGAGAAAAAGAGCACCATAACACAATTCACTCCACCAGAAATTTGGAAACTGCATACTGTACTGCTTGGCATTCATGCCGGCAGCTCCATTACAAGCATTTCAGTGTGCTTGTGTTTCAATTTGAGGACTGTGCAGAGGATTTGGAAAGAGTTGGATGTTAAATGGTGATTACAAAGATAGGGCAGTTTGGAAAACTCACTCTGATCATTCTGGTAAGAAAAGAACTCTTGAATTTGTTGGTCTGGGCCTCAGACTCAATACAGGCCTACATCAAGTGCCTTGAGGAGGTAATGCTACCCTGCTAGAAGTCCCTGGTAACAGGACTCTGCACCATACTGCACAAGCAGGAGAGCTTGGTCATGGCTGTTAGACAATTTATCCAATCACCTATTACATCTAGCCTCCTAACTCCCCAGATTGCAACCCCCTTAATTATTATGTGTGGGGTGCAGTTGAGCAAGTGACCAACAAATCTTGTAATATCAAAGAGGAACTGAAGGCAAAGATTATGGCAGCATTCACCAATGTAAACAAGGAGACTGTTCAGAAGAGTTTCAGGAGATTCTGAAGTCATCTGGAGGCTGTGATTGAAGCCAATGGAGATTTTATTGAATAAATCTACTCTTTAGTATTTCAAGATATTTTTGTGTAATTTTGGTAAATGTATATGTTAAAATAAGATGTCAGTATTGCTTTCATTTTGGCCTAATTTAGACAACAATTTATCCATCGCACCCTGTGTGTGTGAATATATATATATATATATATATATATATATATATATATATATATATTTTATTACTGCTACTAGTATACAATTGGTATTTTTATGTTACTACAGTTTCCGTTTCTTTTAGGAGTGTGAGATTTTTTTTGTTAGGGTCAGTTTAAATTATTTCCCTATAAATGATTCAACAGATGAATATATGAGAAAAAGACAAGCTGCTGGATTAAACCAAGATGCTTGATATCAACACTTCCTGGTTATGATTTCCTGTTGTTATATTAAAAAAAATTCAAGAGATTTTTTTTTCTCAGTTGCTGTGAAAAATATTCACACTGCCAATTAAGATGATGGGTGACATTCAGTGGCTGATCTACTATGAAACTACTGTTATTATTTTATTTCATTTATTTTTGAGAGCATTTTCCAAGTTTTTATTAGAAGTTGCCCTGTGCCAAATTATTTTGTACTCTAAGCAGCTTGCACCCCCACTTACCAAGTTGCTAGCTTCATAGGGGGGGAAAAAGACATTTTGTAGAAAACATTTGTTGTTTGTTTAACGGCATATGCAACTACTTATGGGTCATTTGATGCTGAAATTTTATTTTCTTGGGAGTTTTGAAGTAATAAAAATATGATATATGTTGTTCTGCTTTCACAATTGAGCCCATGGTAGATGATACTCAGCTTTTGTGCTTATATATGTTTGTGTGGACTAGAGGCATTGATATGTATTTTTATGTTGTAGTTTTGTTGAAGTTATATTTTTGAATACAGTTTGATTTCTTTAAGAAATTGTAGGATATTATGTATTAATGTCATGAAAGAGTTTTTTGTGTTGATTATTTGGTTGATTTTGTTTAATGGAATATCAACCTCTATGGGTTATTTAATACTGAAATCTAAATATTTTGAATACAATTGCATACCTTCAATTACAGATAAAATGTATTGCTGGTTATTTTACTATAAAAATGTATTTTTATGCATTTATATTGTTTTGTTTTTATTTGAATGTTCACTATTTGCCCATAGCTGAGTCTCTAACAGGTGCTACTACCTGAGTCAGTTTGGACCTGGGAACAACAGCAATTAAGAGGTGGTTCCATGTTCTTCAAAACCTCCACTCACCTGATCGGAGGACTTGCTGCTGGATATAGTTTATTTTCATACCCAAGACTGTAGAAATTTGAAACCTAAGAGTGAGACAATAGGCATACGTGTTTGATCTACTGGATTACGATTCTGGAAGGCTGTCAAATGAGACCAGATAACCTGTCAGTGGTTCTGGCCCTCTAAACTGGTGGAGATCTATGTTTGAGTGTATTAGTATATTTGTCAGTTAGTTTGTGATGGTCATTGGAACTTGATACGCTATCATAATGTCTATTTTTTAAATTTCTTTTGATCTTCTCAAATTTTAAACAAAGTATTTGGAGAAATTTAAGCTGACCCTTTAAAAATAATTACAAACCAAAAAAATCTTGTCAGTACAACCCAATTTAATATAATTAAAGATTCAAATACAATGTTAGCATAATGCACTGATCTAAAGTATTCTCGATATATAAAAAAAACAAGATTTTATTATCTTTCTGTGGTTGGAATTATTTTAACAATATGCTAACAAAAAAAATAAAATTTATTTTTTCTGCAACATAAATGAATTTAGTGCCTTCTATGAATTTTGTTAAATGGAGTGTTTATGGCTAACCAGACTTTGTTTATTTTTTCACAAAGTGTTGGTCTCTGACCGTTCTAACATACTCGAGGACACATGACCAAAACAAAAGATTATAAAAAAAATTCTTTTAATTTTACGTCTGATTAACCTACCCCTCCCTTCAATGGCCTTTCAAAAAATTGAACATGTCATGTTTGTCTACAATCACGATACATTTGTCCCTGACATATTCCACAATTGTCAATGATGGCCTGTCTATGTTCCGGTTTATCATGACATGAAAAAATAACTCGCCCAACTCCTATTCCAGTGGAATATTATTCCATCTGTTCTTTCTCTCATTTGGATACACACACACACACACACACATACTACTGGACACTCCTGTTATTTTCTACATATAATGGTCAAGCAGCTCTGTTCTTAGAAACAACAGCCAGACTACCCACACATATCATTTGATTATAGTGAAGTCTAGTGCAGAACCAACCACACCTTCTGGAAAAGCCAAATACAGACAACTGGTGCACAGCATGCCACAAGGTCCCCAAATGACTTTCTCTCACACACACACACACATATATATATATTATAGGAAACCAAATAATTATATTTTTATACTTGTTGAGATAGCTCTTCAACAGATTATATAACCATGATTAGAACAGCATAGCAGAAATGTACTTTAAATTTCTGTTTTGTATCTTGTGATGGCTCTTTGGCATAATACTCAAACTAACATTTCTTTCTTCTGTTTCTGACTTGTTATTCCCTCTAAAAGTTTCGTAATATCTTTAGTCCCTTGGCAATCTTAGAATTAACTATCAAAACTTGATCACACCTGAAGTCTACAAGATGATTCTTAGTCATGTGTAATTATTTTGTAGTTGAATATAAATCATCTTCCCTATTTTATAGTAGTTTGTTCATTGTAATGACTTTAGAAAGAATGCAGCAGGGAATACAACAAACTCAAACTTACTAACTACTTCAGCAATACCTTATAGCTTCAATTTGGGAAATATTTCTAATAAAATGCAATTTTCTTTGTATTTTCTCAGTCCAACAGTAGTTGTTATTTTCACATATCATATTCTACCCCTCACCTTACTACTTGGGCACTTATATAGTCTCTGTGTTAGCTATGCTAATTAGACAGTCATTTACATATCACAATTTTGAGAGGAACCTCTTTAAGCTTGTGTCATCATTAGGCATACTAACATTTCTAAGCCACAAACTGGGATAGTTTTTAATTTTTATTATAGGTTTAGTTTTTTTGTTTTTTTTTGTATAGTAAAGTGTTGTGGCTTAACACCCCTTATGCTTCAAGGCTGACACAAAAACAACAAATACTCATAGCTTATATCACTGGGATACACCCTCCAAACCGTGTGATTGTCCTCACTAAACTGGGACATATAGTAAGCTTAGTCATCCTAGATCGCTATTAAAGTATCATATATATTTTTTCTGCAAAACAAACTCATGAAAGAGTTTTCAAAGAAGATAAAAGTTGGTGGTTAAGAACTTAAAGTTGTGAGACAATTCAAATATCTTGGCTCGATTATCAGTGAAGAGGGTTCTAGAATAGAAATAATTTAAAGATCAGCACTAACAGTGGCAGCTATTGCAAAATTAAGAAAGGCAAGAACATCTGCCTGAAATCAAGGATCAGGCTGCTATATGCTTTGGCCTTCTCAAACTTTCTCTATGCCTGTCAATGTTAGATATCAGCAGCAGAATTACAGAAAAGAATCCTAGCATTAGAAATGGGATTCTACAGAATCATCTTTGGCATTTCCTATACAGGCAGCATAACAAATGATGCAGTATGAGATCCCATCAGACAAGAAACAGGCCCATTGGAAGAACTCATATCCACCATCAAGAAGAGAAACTTATAATGGTATAGAGGTTTCATAAGAGCTCACAACCTAACTGCCTTCCTACAATGTGCCACCTTAGGTAAAAGAAGAGGCAGACAGAAAAAAATGGCCTGACAACATCACTGAGTGAACTGGAAGATTGTTCACAGAGACTCAGAAATTGGCATGCAACTGAGGTATATGGTGGGAGCTGGTCAGGTGTTCAGCTGCACAGTGACCCTACGAATATACTCAGTCATGAGACTGATGATGTTGATGATATATCACCAAGATGATATCTCAGTTGTTTCAAAGCATTGACCTGACTTTCATTTGTTGGAATCTGTCTACCCAGGTTTTAGTTGCTATTTGAGTGTCAGGATTCCAAGCATTTTACAACAACATCTTTTAAATTAAACATATAAAAGGTTATTTTCTATAGAAAAAGTAGAAGCAAAACATCAGTATATATTCTTTTCAGAGATATACAGTTGCTGGTTAATCCCTTCTGTTGTGTGTGTGGACAAGGCCTTAAGTTGGTGGCTGCTGGCTGTCATCTTTTTCATTGTGGGCATGTGTGGGTGTGTGTTTGTGTATGCACATCTAGATCAAACTGGCCTCCATAATTGTTTTGAACCCCAAGAAGCTGTATGCTTCTATTTTTATATCCGTAAGGGAGATCCAAAATTAAATTTCACATAGATGTGTGAACTTTTTGAATACAAGATTTTCCTTGGTTAGAAAATAATTCCACACTGTCTGACAAAAATCTTTTTCTCAAATTTGTGTGAGTGGGGAAGAGTTATTGTTATTTTCAAAATGATCCAAAAATAACACATGGTAGGTCTACAACTATGTCCACAAATATTTTGGCAGCATTTGCCCTAGTAATTAATCTTTACCTAACAAACCTTCTGATGGGATTTTATTGGTTGAAAAATACATAGAGAGTTTAATTCCTATACATTCAATGGCTTAATAGTTAGGTCTGAACTAAGACTAGCTTAGTTTTCATAGAGAAATAGTTATAGATCTGTTGAACTAAAATTGTTGCTTCCAGACAACATCTAACAAACATCACTGATTACCAAGTTTAAAGAACATGTATCACAAGGTACAAAAAAGTGCTGCATGGGTTTGTATCCACAATCCTCTTTTGTATGCCATTTTCTTTACCTTTCATATTACTTCTATTATTATAACTTTGGCCAGACAGATTTTCAATTGGTAAGAACATTTACTAAAGATGTTCAAAAAAACTTTTTGCTATAAACATACTTGTTGTTTCCTTTAATGGATCAAATCCCAAGAAATGTTCATAGGAGCAGACATCTCATTATCTGATGGTTTGATTGCATCAATAAAATGTACAATCATTGTCAGTTGTTCAATATGTTGAATTTTCTGATGAATCTTAAGCTAATGAGTGAATAAACTCCATTTGGTTGATTCATTTTCTATAGTTTATCAACTGTTTGCAGGTTATTTAAAGTGAGAAAATATTTATAGATTATAAGATATTTTTTTTTAAATAATAAGGATTTACTGATACAAGTTTACTAATTAACCCATAGCTGGAAGAAGTAGCGATTTCCCAAGAGTATTTGTGTGTAATTGAATATAACAAATCCAAGTGGAACTTGGCTCACTGATTAACACCATCTGCACATCCAAGCTTACAGCACCTGATATTCCCAAATGGTCACCCATCTAGGTACTGACAAGGCTTGCTTAACTTCAGTGATCATACAAGAACTGGTTAAACTTCTTGTAAGTTCCACAATTATAAAATACTTGTGGAAATACAAATAATGTATCATTAAATATTAAAAAAAAATTTATCTAAAAACAGATAAGGTTTTCTATTTCACTGAAACAGACTTTAAAGACACAAGAGTATTATCACCTCACCCACCTTTACTTTCTTGCTCTCTTATTATGTATGGTTTCTTTTATTCACTAAAACCAAACAGTATCTCTGATATTTTTCTTCTGCCAGTTAAAGTGGAATGGTCCATTATTTATCTGAGTAAATGGCAGGGCATAATGGATGTGCTAACTATTGGAGCAGCAAGCAGAATTATAATCTGATTCTTTTTGATATGTGCAATTCAAATTCTTACAAGCCTTGATAGATTTCTAAATGGTTTGTATTTATTTTATTGTGAAGAAATACTTGCTCTAAGATTCTTCAAGTGTTTTTGAAGGGATGATCTACTGTTTCAAGATTTTTCTAGAGATAATACAGTACTTTTTGTTTTTACTGAAAATATAAAGCAACAAAAACTCATATCTGTTAAGATTGAATATACTACCAACCATTGACGACATACTTTTTCACCATTCACCAAGATTCTATTATAGCGTATAGAAGAAGTTCTGTTTTTTGATTCTTTGGGAAAATCATGATACACTCTGTTATGGTCGATTGTACTATAAGCTGATGTAAATTATCACTGAAAAGATCATTTAGCAGGGTCACTGTAATTCAATTCAGGCACAAGATACCATCTTTTTTTGCAGACTTTGAAGTACTCTCATTTTTCTTGATATCCTCTTTTCCATCTGTGTGTTTAATAGAAATACTTCATTTCTAAGTATATTATGTGTTTCAGGAAGAATTTCTCTTGCTTTACTAGTTCCCTAGCTTGTTTTGTTTTTTCTTTGCTGTACTGGTCCCTAGAAGGTCATTTCTTATCGGTCAAAGCTTACTGGAAAAATAAATAAGGTGTTCCACAGAATTTTGAAAAGAATCCTAAATAAAATTCCCATGAAGTATTATAAATCCTCATTCAGCAAATCCTCTCCATTAGATAAACTATCAATAATTATATATATATGTATATATATATATATTTATTACTTAAACTTTTTTTTATTTTATTGGATGCTTGTATTTGAGTAGTTGCTCCATTTATTTATTAAAAAGTATATTTATTTATTTTCATCTACTGGCCTGAATATTTGAGAAATCTTATTAAAGAAAAATATGTGCTCTCCGGCAGGATTCGAACCTGCATTCACCTAGGGGAAACTGTCATTAGATCTGACATGTTTGACCTCTCAGCTACTGAGTCTGTCAATGACCTAGTAAAGTTGAATAGTGCCTTTAAACAGATTTTTCTCTGACTCTCGAAATAAACATATCTGCTCAGTTTCATATCCTAACATAAAGCAATTTATAAAGAAAGGGAATGTATTCTTTTCATTTATTAATCCAACAGATTTTTATTACTTAAACTTTTTTTAGTGGATACTTGCATTTGAATAGATGCCCTGTTTATTTATTAAACAATATTTTTTCATCTACCAGGCAAAATATTCAAGAAATATATATATATATATATATATATATATATATATTTATTTGATAATAAATAGGGATAATAATATAATAATGATGAAAGTGGAATCTAAGAACTCTGCTTTCATCACATTATATATATATATATATATATATATATATATATACATATATAATGACTTCTTACCAAGAAACTAAAGTTATGACATTTTTCACTTTCTTTCTGTTTTATTTTATTTTACATCATGATTTTTCTTATCACTCTAGAAATGGACACAATATTTAAATTTGGGAAAATCGATAGGCTTGAACTGTAAGCTAAGTGCTATATATGTGCAGTGAATTTGTTTAAATTATTGATCAAAATGATTTTATTCAAAAATTGATCAACATAGTTTTATCCAAAAATTTGCAGTTATTCCCTAATTAAAATAATCCTGGGTATGAAGATAAACGACATCTGTCAGCAAGATGAGGAGATTAGAGGTTTTTAGGAGCTTAGTACTACCTCTTAATTGCTGTTTTTCCCAGGTCCACCCTAACTTGGGTTAGTAGCACCTGTTAGGGTCCCAGCTATTGACAAAGAGTGACTCCCCCAACCAAAAGAAAAACCACTATGAAAATTTTATATTAAAAATACCAGTAATACATTTTTCTGTAATAAAATGACCAGCAATACATTTTATCTGTTCTTGAATATTTAGATTTCAGCATTAAATAACCCATAGAGGTGTTGATATGCCACTAAACAAAATTAGCCAACCAATCATGTTCCCACAAACATGTATATGCACAAAAGCTGAGTATCACTTACCATATATTCAATTGTAAAAGCTTAATGAAGCATATCATATTTTTTTTACTTCAAAGCTCCCAAGAAAGTTAAATTTTGGCATTAAATGACCCATTAGGAGTTGATATGCCATTAAACAAACAAAACAGACAACTAAAAAAATTAATTGGAGAACATGACATACCCACTATTTAAAAAAAAAAAAGAATGAGTGAGAATTTTGCAAAGATCTGAATTTGAAACAATGAACAAAAATCTGATTTTTAGATCTTAACTAGAAAAAAAAAGTGCTAACTGCCAAAAGATAAAAAAAACTGGTGAGCAAAATTGCACTTTCATCAACTTCAAGTAAATGATAATGCTGAGAAAGATAATATATAAGACAGAAAAATTAGTCTAGGATTAAATATTTAAGACATCAGGTGAGAAGTTATTTTTGTGAAGTTTTAATGAAATGACATTAAACTCATTTCTAGATGAAATTTAGAATTAAACATGGATAGATACAAGAAAGTAACTTGTGATATGGGAAAAACAAAATGAATCTGGACCCATTTAATTGTGGTGGTATTCTTTAATTTTTAGCTTGGAAGTGGGTAATTCAAAATCATTCCCTCTGGCTCCACTATGCATGGATCCCTCAAAATCTATATGAATAGTACTTTACCTCTTGCAATTTTAGGATCCCCGATTTTCTGTTTCAAATTTTCCTTGATTCCATTTCCACTTCTGTTTTTTTCCGTTTTTACTTTTGAGAAATTTCATTTTTTCTATTTTATAGTATTTTATGAGAAAATTGCAATACAATATGCTATAATTATTATCAAAACTGAAAACAAAAACATAATTAATAGTTTTATTGCACATAAAGAAATAGCAAATATCTACAAATCTTTTTTTTTAATTTTTTAAAATCCAAGTCCAAAAATAAATGATATGTAAAAATAAAAAAGAGTAACATGACTAGACAATAAAACAATGGAATGATACAGTGCATAACTATCTTTGAGGTAGAACTTTTAAACAGAGCTTCCTTCTTTAAGAATACATTCAAAACGTTTTTTTGCTTTTTTAAGTAAAGTATTTAGATTGATTTATAATTATTGATTCATAATATAAAATCACATTTAAAGTATCAACTGCAAATAACTTGAATCTCAATAATAAATATCTGAATAAAAGTTAAAACATTTTTGACTAAAAATTTTACAAAACCCTAATTAAACCATATAATAAATGAATCTTTGTAACAAAATATCAAAAAACAAATTAGACATATTAATTCAAAATTTAAATAAAACAACTTATCCCAAGTTGAAATAGTGCTCAAATTTAAATTGCTAATTTCTTAATTTGGGAAATATTTAATCTTCAAATCACTTCTCTAAATCTCCATTGTAATACACTGTGAGTTGCTTGGTGTTCTCAGGGGTAAGACTTTCACATTGTTTATTGAGTAAATGTTTATACTGAAAAAAAATGAACATTCAACATCTATGCTGGTAACAGGCATCCATATGACCTTATTGGCAATCTGTTCCAGAAGAGGAAATCTGCTCTTATTTGCATTCCAAAATGATGGGATATTAAAAAGATTTGGTAAATTATACATTTGGAATTCCTCAAGAAGATCAGTAGAAGGACATTGCAAATCCTTGATGGCTGCAAAACTGTCTTAATCATGGCCTATACAAAGTAGCTGTCTGGATTCAAACAGGCAGGCTGCCTTGTGAAAGTTATATACAGGGTAGGTATCCAGGTATTTATTCAATTTCAAAAAAGATGTGCTGAAAAAATCTTGGAAATAACTCTCTCCCTCTCTGTTTTCTAGTTCAGACAGAAGACTATCAGTTTCTAGGTCACATGTTGAGTTTGATATACTAGTATGCAAATACTATTTTACATTCTCCATTATATACAACACATGGAAGTGGAGATTAGTTTCTTCTAAGTTTGTCAAAGCTGTTATTAAATGAGTACAGTTTCCATTTATAAAATGCAGATTTAGGTGTAAATTATGGTAAGAGGCATAATATAGTCAACCATCATCTACTAATTCTAGAATCCTATCTACTGCAAGGCTATGGTTCTTTTCTTGCTGAAAGAATCCTTCATAAAACTGTACAAAGGATGAGTGATATTTGACTGCATTAAACCAGGAATTCCATCTGGTTGCCACTGGTACAGGGGTTAGTTTCACTTGTTCCTTAGGCAAGGAACCTTCAAGCCATTTTAAGTATGACTTTTTCTAACTAGGCATTTTAAAAAAGGCTGACTTGATGAAAGTAGTGAGCTGGGTAACATTATCAAATGCTGACCAGTGTGAAAATACTTCACCAACAAGATTTAAAATATGTGCTAAGCAGAACACATGCCAACTGTTAACAAAGACATTTGCCAACACTTTTTTTTTGCAACAGGCTGCAAAATCTGTTACAAAGGCAATATCTTTAAATGCAATATCCACATGAGTTACAGCTCTGATTCTTGCCTGACTTACAGTTTGATGAGTGCATTTAGTAAGCTTGGTTTTAGGGGCAGCAAAGTGACAAGTAAACAATTTCGCTAAATGAAATTGCCTTACACAGTTGACACTTGGAATAGCACCACCTTCTTTGTTTTAATATGAATGGCTTCATTTTGTCAATCTTGTGTAGGGGAATGTCAAAGTTCATTTTCAAAAAATCAAGGACAAAATAATCTTGTTCTTCTTTACTCTTCAACAAAGTTGTGATTGTCTTCTGTTTCAGTTGAGCTGACTTTTTTAAGACTTTTTTGTCAAATGATTTTTTGATTTGAATGTGATCTTTGATTGTGTCAACCCTAAAACATATTTTCTTCTGCATAAAAGTGATCAGGAAATTGCTCTAGTCTTGGCCTTAGCACAAATTTTACAAACTGGGATCATTTTCTTTTTTCTATTTTTTTTTTTTTTTTTTTTTAGAGGAGCAGACTCACATTTAGAGGTTGATTCACTATATTGACTTTATTCAGTCATCTTGGCAATTTGTTGCATATTCATACAACTGGTTTAGATTACAAAATATAAATAAAATATGAAAAAATAATCATTGATAGTTACTATTATTAAAGGATTTTTTTTTCATTCAATTTAAATTTGCTTACAATAGTGAAACAATGAAGATGATGCAATTATTAATCTGGGTGAATCACTATGTGATGGTAAGCTTAGACAAGCCAGTTGTTTCATAGAATGGTGTTTTTGGAGAATTTTTTTTCTTTATTTCTAAATTGTCTGGTAGGCACATGATAGCATTTACTTTTCTTTCATATTTATAAAACAAGTTGTTTAGAGTTTTGTAAATTGTGTGAGTCCTTAAAAGAAATGAATTTGTTAAATTTATTGGTTTGATCTTTGTCTCTCTCCACCTACTCGAATTTTGACAGCAACTAATGTCTGTCTTCCATTTCCACTTTAGCAATGGATCTCAGTGGCCATGACTGAGTCATGACCTGACTTTCATTTCATTTGCTACATACACTTTCTTAGAAAAGTTTTAAAATATTTAAATAGACTAAGCAACATATTCTCAGAAAATTGACAACCCACTTTTCTTTTTTTTATGTAAATATTTTTGCTCTTAATTATTTTTCAGGTTTTATAAGGAAAATAACTACAAAGATTTCTAAAAACAAATTTCAAGGAAATAACTATGTTATGTTATTGTTATATTTATTAAAATGCTTAACAAAATTGGAGAGACAATTATTAAGTTTTAAAAGAAAAAAATCTGAAAAAAATCAAACAATTAATTTGTGATTTATTATTGAAAATTATATTAAAAACCCACATTCTGTTTAAGATTAATGATTTATTCCCCTACAATTTCTACTTATGCTTTTATTTCAATCTTAACTGATAAAATGAGGAAATAGCATAAATAATAAGCATTTTATTGTTTGATTCCTTTTTCAAAAAGATCAAATTAAAAAATAAAGAATTCATATTCTTTTAAATGAAGTATTATTAGCTCTTATAAGTTTTTTAGGAGAAAGCTGCAAAAAAATCTAAACTTTTATGAAGATCATCATAAACAAACAAAAATACACAAAAAAATAAATTTGACTATCTCCCCCTGCCTCTCTGATACAGACAAGTGTTTGGCTGATGCAGCTGAACTTTGTGACCTCATAAGTAAGCTTGTGGAATTATAAACATTTTTCCATAGATTCTAATAAACTTAATGGAAGATGCTTGTGAGGAACATTGATTTCATTGTTTTAGCTTTCCTCCTCCAAACGAGATGAAATATTTTCAAGGTTTGGCAAACAAACTTTACACAAGTTTATATACAGAAATAAATTAACATATTAGGTGGGTGCTACTAAATAACTTTAGGGAGGAAGAAAGATATCTAACTTAAGTATTAACATAAAGTTATTTTGTCTAGGTAAACAGTACAGATGCATGTATGTATGTGTGTGTATGCATGCACATACGCAAACAGGAATTTGGGTTTCTCTGACCGAGATGGACCTATCCTACTAGTCAACCTCCAACTTTTCCCCCACAAGTAGGAAGTGGCAAGTCTCTCACTGCTCTATCACTATTTCCATGGAAAGTGCTCAGATGAACTACATTCCTTGGTTCTGCCTGGTGTAACCTTCAAGCTAGGACCTACCATGCCAATTACGTAGTAGCAAGCAACCCACATTTACTCTGTATCCCATCAGTGATTAGAAAGTTCCACTCAAACATACTTCCAAGAGGATGTTTCCTTATTCACTACAATCTTAATCTATTCAAGTTAACCATTATCTTCCCCTCTTATCTATATAAACTAACTCTTAATGTAACCTTCTACCACAAGTAACTCCTGAGCCTTGTACAGAGTGAATCTTACTGTTAAAAAAAAAACAAAATTAATATAAAAATCAGAAATTCCATATTATTAAAACATTAATTCATTTGAGGCCAGTCCAAAAAGAAAACTTTTACTCTATATTTCAATACTAAATTTTATTGTTCATTAGCCAAAGACAAATAAAGAAACTATTTTGTTTTTGTAAAAGCTTAATTTTTTTCCTGCACTCCTGAGGTCTGACCTAGGTGTCTATCTAATTTGGCTTGATTTTTATTATTATTTATATATTATCCTTTTAGAAAAGACATGAATTGATATCTGTACAAATAGTTGTACAAGTGAAGATGAAGCTTTTCTTGCATTTACTGCTGTTTCCTTTCTTATGTCTTCGCTTGTGTATTGAGTCAATTTGTCTATTTTTGTCAATATTTTGGATATGTGCCATCCATTTTCAAGGCCTGTTGATTGCTGTTGCCATGATGCTGTGGACAGAATGGTTCCATGTTGAAATAATCAATAACTTGTTCTCTATATTTGCAGTTTAGTTTATTTTAGAGTGGATCTTTTAAAGATTTACTACAAATGATCTAAATTAAAAAGTAATGGTGCACTTTTTTTTTCTTTTTTTTTTTTGTTAAAAACTCTGCCATGGGTTGAGGGGACTTTCTTAGACTAATGACAGCTTTTATATATTTCCTCAACATATGATTTTGATCAGAATATAGATCTTATTTATGGATCAGATGATGTTGTATAGATATTGACTAACTTTAATTTTGTCTATTATAAGGCTAAATATGAAATGCATGAGAAATCATCAGATTTTTTTTTTGCAGTAATCTTCTAAGTAAGGAGCACATGTCTGCTGTCTGAAAATCATCATTTACAATTCTAGTTCTTAACTGGACTTGAACACTGTTAACATCTGACTCTAGTGGGAAATACATAACTCTGTCAGCCACCAAGCATATTTCAGTAATTTGAGTGTAATTGTAGCTATGGCCAAATCAAGGGGTAGTAGAGAGTAAGAAGATTGTGTTGCCTTAATCATTGAAGTGGGGAGAGCCTGCTTGCTTACCTTGAAAATCAGCATTTAAGATCCTGGATGTTTTATCTGAACACCAGTAGTGCAACTGCTTCAAATATGTTAGGAGGTCTGCAAATGGAATTAATTCTGGGGTTAATTTGAGTCTATATGATTATAAAGATTTATTTGATAGCTTTTGTTATTTTATTGAGTATTGATTTGTTTTCTTATGGCTTATCAACCTTTGGAAAATTATTTAAAGTCAGAAAATATTTTTAGATTGTAATTATTTTTTGGAGATAATAATGATTTACTGATACAAGTCCCACTAATTAACTCATAGCTGGAGGCAGAAAATGTGAATTTATGCCTTTCCCAAGTGTATTTGGGCATAAGTGAATATAACAAACCTGACTGAAATTGGAACTTGGCTCTATAATTTCCAATTCCTAGCTATTATCCATTGAAGCTTATAGCATTTGGTATTCCCAAGCTGTCACCCTGTCAGGTATTGATAAGGCACAACGTTGCTTAACTCTGGAGATTGCATGAGAACCAGTGTTTTAATGTGATGTGGCCATAAGCCCTTTTATGTTATCATCAGATTTTCAGCTTGCCAAATAAAAGAAAAATAAATCTGTAAATTTTGTCTTAAAATTTAGGAACTTCAACATTTCTATTATATCACATATAGGAATTCTTAAGTCTTGCTTTCTGCGCCTTGAATCTTAAATATCTACTTTTGTATTTTTCCTAGTTATATTTGGTTGGAGTGTGGCCCAGCATATACTCACCATAACTACCATGTGCTATATAAATGTTGCATTTGTCCATATCAAAGTGCAATCTGTTGCCTTGCACTGGGTCTGGTTGGAGTACAGCTTGATATATCATACAAGCCAGAGTGTAGTCTATTTCATTGCACTGGCTATAGCCAAAGGGTCAATCTAAATTTCATAAAATCATAAGATACTAAATTTCATCCAATACAATGCTTGAGAATCATTAAAGGTAGTTAGGTAAATAGTAATAGGGAGGTTCAGATTCAAAAAATTATAAGTCCAAGATCATAGTTTCAAAGGTCAAAAATCAATCTTGCAAGTCTAACATAAGAAAATACTGTGGACATAAAACAAAAGGTTGAAAAACTCATATCACAACTTGCAAAGAACAACTACCTTCTTCACCCATGAAGAGCTAAGCAATCACATGGTCCAAAGTAAGTGTTCTTTGAGTGGTCAAGACTGGAAAGGAAGCAGAAGCAATTATTATATTTCAAGGCCTACAAAAGTCACCCCATTCTAGATTCTGATTTTCTTTTTCAACTGATAACACAAAGAACACAAATTCTTTTCTGAGGTAAAACTTGATTTTCTCATTTGTTGCCACAGAGGGTTAAAATGGTTTGGTTTGGTTTATTTTATTTTATGAGATATCAACCTCAATAGTTTATTTAATGCCAATAAGATTTTTAGGATAGGTTCATATGAATAGAATATGTATTCTTTGTAAGAAATCACTTTGTAGATCATGTTTTATTGGTGAAGTTTTGTAAAGATGGTTTTTGTCGAGAATCAAATGTATTGCTGATAATAATTTTTTTTTTTTTTTTTAGTTTTTCAAAAAATGTATTGCTGGTAATAAATTTTCATAGTGTTTTGACTCCAGTTTGGGGGTTAACTATTTGCCCATAGCTGGATTCCTAACAGGTGCTACCACCCTGGAAACAGGAGGTTTTGAGGAGTTTGGTTTCACACCCCTCAAAACCTCTTGATCAGAGAAAAGGGTAATGATAAATGAGGTGTGTGGCATAAATGAAAGAGGAGGTGGTAGGAAGTGAAGATTACGAGAATAGGGAGGATAGATAACGATTGATAATATCTTAAAAAGGTCACAATTGAAGTGTTTAGGGAAGCAGCCATGTGGGTGTCTGTTATACAAAGTTTACAGACTTTCTTCTTAAATTTTGAATATAGACAAAATGAGAGTGATTTGACTCTGGAAGTAGAAACGTGTGTTCTAGCTGTACATGTCTGAATTGATAGAACTGAAAAATGGATCTCATCTGGACATTGTCCATGAAATTAGCAATAGAGATATGATAGGTTTGTACCATTTTGTCTGTGGGAAAGATGCTACAGAATGGAGAATAAGTCTTCTCCAACAAGATATTGTTCTTCCAGTTGAAATATGATGTAAGACTAAATAAGAGTATTTTGAATTTCAATAACATATTTTTTTCAGTAAGCATATTTTTAAAAAATCTAAATGGGTGGATCTTCACCTAAAATTGAAGGAAAATACATTTTTTTACTATTATTTCTAACATTCATAGACAAAATATGACACAAAAGGAAATTTATATTTTAAATGTCCACTTATGTTTCAAATATGTATATTGTCACTGTTTGTCTCAGACTTCTGAAAATATGTAAAATGTAAATATATATATATGGCTATTTTTTTTTTAACCTATATTTCCTATCATGGCTTCATTTTACTGATTTGACATACTATTTTTACTAATGACTATCGCTTTTCTCATTGCAAGAGGTGATATTTTTGTAACCATACTCTTTAAATAGTTTCCATTCAGTCATCAGCCTGTCCACACCCAGCAGAAAGATTCATTGCTAAAACCTTAGGGTGTGGGACAATATGCAATGGATGAGGTGATATGACCACAGAACAGGCCAGAAGTCACATGGAATGGGTGGAATAATAATAATAATGATAAAAAATAGCATAATTAACATATTTTCATTGTCTGTTATTAATATATCCAACATTATTCAGATGTTTGTATTTTTGCTGATATCATCATAATGTTTTGACTGATTCTTTAGCTCTCTTCAGATAAAAAAGAAAAAAAAGGAACCTTTTAATTAACATAGAAAATTAACAGAGAACATTATTAGAAAGTAAGGAAGCCAAAGGTTTGATTGATATTTTTTTTATACGACTTATCAACACTTTTTGGGTTATTTAAAATTGAAACATTTTGGATTCTGATTCTTTTGTTAGTGAATATTGCATTAACATTTATTATTATTTTTTTTATTTTTTTTGAGAATAACAATGATTTTTCCCAGATAAAAGTTCCACTATTTAACCCATGGCTGGGGAAGGAGATGGCTTCATCCTTTACCCAAGAGTATTTGAGCATAAGTGAATGTAATGAACCAGACTGGAATTTGTTTTCTGCTCTCTGATTTCACATTCTGAGCCACTATCCATTACACCACCCACACATCCATGGAAGCTGAAGGAGACAGAATATTATCTGAGTACATGAGTTGGGTTAACATCTTTATTTACCAAAGTGGGTGTTGGGAAGTTTCTTATGTTTCTTTAATTTTTAATTTGGTCTACCTGTCACTGTGAAAATAAACCAATCTAATGGATATATTAATGAACAATTTCTTTATTGGTTGTTCTAAGAGAAATTTTCTTTTTTTCATGGATTGCACCATTAACAGGGCTAAAGAATGGATCAACTGAAATGTAAATGTCCACAACAAAAAATACAAAGAAGAGATCTGAACATTTAAATAATGGTGGAAAACATTGTAATATTTATGACTAGAAATAAAATAATGAATGAAACTGAAACAATCTTGATACTGTGTGATGTTAGTATCAAACAATGAGAACAAAGACTTATTGAATTTCACTAGAATGGAGACATAATTAAATACTGAAATTTATTTACTGTGTCTATAAAATAGACTGCTTGATAAATTCAAACATTTCTTTGTTTGATATTTATTGTTGCCAATTCTTTAAAAATTTACTCTTCAGAGAGCATCTGTTATAATTTAGATCCAATAATAATGGTCTAATTTCTGTACATTTGTTTTTGTTACTGTAACACAGCAAAAATGGTACATTGTAGTTCAGTTTTTCTTAGAACAATACTTTTAAAATGCTCTAACTTGAATAATAAAAGTAATTTCCAGCCTAATTGGGTCATCTATTTCCAAGAAATTTTAAAATATCTAAGTAAAAGTTGGCAAAAATACCTACCAGATAACTTCAGGTCTATCAACTGTTAATTACATAATTAGTTCTTTTTTTCAGGATAAAATAAGTATAAGAGAAGAATCTTTCAACATTTGCAAATAATTATAATATAAATTTTATTAGTAGAAACTTTTAACTTAAATAAATTTCTAAAAAAATTTATGGCACATTTTTTTCTTTTAATTCAGTCAACATCTTCATATTTATTCCATTTTTACAGCAAGTTTTCAATATCCTTTCATCTGTAATTTTGAAGAGAATTATGAATATTTCACTATTTCCTCAGATAACTCATTCTTCGTATTTCTGATCCATTTTATAGCCTTCAAATGTCTAATCTATAAGGAAGAAGAGAGATCTCTCTTGTTTTTACTGAACAAGCAAACCAATCTCAGTGGGATGGGGTACAGATAAATGGGAGAGAATACTTCTGGAGATTAAAAAAATTAATAGTACCAGCATGTTTCACATATTGAACAGGATGAATTTCAGTTTACGATAGTTTGCTTTACTCAGTAGTAAAGCAGTTGGAGAAGACTTTCATAAATAAATTAGAATTAACTGTATTACATGGATCACCACATTGGTGGCATGAATGAAGCATGTGGTATATTAGTTCAGACATTCTGTTCACTATCTTATTCTGTTAGAAAAGATCCAGTCTTTCCTTACAGATTATACTCCTGAAGAAGTGTATAGAATAGACTGGTTGAAACATGCTAATAACATCAGCAACACTAAGAATGAGTTCAATTCTACAAACAAATTTTGAGATATCAATTCTCTTTGTAAATTCTTCATTCAAAGAACAGCTTGGAAACTTTCTTCATTTTGATTCTGATTAGAGAGAAGTTCTTACCTGTAAGGTGGTTGTTCAAATACATGAAAAAATAGTGACCACAAGAGAAGTTGGTTGAAGAGGCAGGATGTAATAAAATCTTTGTATTCAACTTGATGCAGCTTTGGCATTTCTCACCATAACTTCATTATAGCCAAAAATAAACTCCTAGGAGTTTATTTTTGGCTATAATGGAGTTATAAGTCCTACCAGGATACATTATTGGCAGCCACAATCTTAACAACATAAGATATGCAGATGACACAGTGTTGGTAGCAGACACAGAAATCAAACTACATGAATTTTTACAGAATGTATTGAAGGAAAGAGAGAAGAAATGATGAAACATCAATTGCAAGAACACAGAATGCATGGTTGTTAGCAAAAGGAACAGCCCAACATGTAAATTATAAATTGAGTATACCAAAATCAAGTACAACAATTTAAATATCTGGGAAGTGTTTTAACAGAAAGTGTGCTACTGAAATCTGAAGGTACATTGGGATATCAAGCTAAACAAAGTATTAAGAGAAAAATTTCATTAGAAACAAAGAAAAGAGTACTGAACTGTTATGTAATGTCAGTCCTCTTACATGGCAGTGAATGCTGGACAATCTCCTCATAGATGAAAAAGAGATTTGAAGCAACAGAAATGTGGTTCTACAGAAGGATATTGAGAATACCATGATGAAGTTTTAGAGAAAATGGAAACAAAAAGGACCCTTATACTTAACATCAGAAAGAGTTGAAATTTTGAAGGAAAGAGGGATTGGAAAATCTGGCTCACCAATGTCTTGAAGGGACATGACACTATACTACACATAGAAGAAGACATGTATAAAACATTGGCGTGAAAAAACTTTCCAGATTTGCATAAAAAAATGCAGTAAAAATTTCTGGAATCAGATAAAATTTTTACTAAATAATCTACAAATATGTTTTTAATAAAAAATAAAATATCAATTAAGAATATTGTTTAAAAAAAAAATATAAAAAATATAAAATTAGGTTGAATTTTATTTACAATTTCTTGCTTATTTCTTTCAAGTTGATTTATTCACTTAAAAAATTGTATTTTTAAGTTGACCTAATTCTAATCTTTCCTCAGTTCTGATTAAACAAATATATTGTTTTAGGAGTTTTTTTTACTCCCAACAATATATTCGCAAATGCCAGTTGGTTATATATAAGGAATTTCTGATTTACTTCATGACTCAAATATTAAACATGCACACCTTAATCTCAAGTTGGAAATTATTGTTTTTAAGATTTTCAATATCAATAACCTACATAAATATTGGATATTTGAATAGAATTAGCCAAATTTCTGATAAGAATTTAAATGATTATCTTTTGCAAAAGACCGTCTCAAAATTCAATTTAAATGAGAATCCTTTCATTCAAATAAATTGAAAATCATGAAGTTCTGAATTTGAATCCAGTTTTGCATTTTATAGATGTTAAACACAAGGTAATTTATAAAAAAATTATGAAAAAAATCAATAACTTATTAAAAAATATATTAGAATATCAAAACCAGAGTAGAATCAATTTTTAAACTGAAATCCAATTATGATGAAGATGCAGTCTATTGAATAAACTGAATTTGAAAACATAGCTGCCCTGATGGAGCAATCATCATTGATTAAACATACAAGTAATATTTTGTGGGATATAAAACCATTTCAGAGAACAATCTAACTTTATGTACACTTATGATGACTCCTTCCATTAAATAAAAATTTTATCAGTCATTTTAGTTTTCTTTTCAACAAAATATCTAAAAAATAAAGAAAAATGAGTAAATCTCTGATTAATTCTTATTTAATAGTCAACTTTAACAAAAGATCAAAAACTTGTAACTTGTAAGAAACCTGACATGTCTAGTATTGTCTTTACATTCTTTGATGCCTCCTCTTTTAAGTGCATTAATTAATCTAGGTCAGCAATAGCCAAGTATTTATTAGATATCTATAAGTGTACTTGGTCCTATAACAAAACAACGTTCTCTGTATTAAGGAATGCTCACTCCAATTTTCATCTTACCGTTTTAGTGTCAATTTATATTGTCTTTCCAACCATCCCTCAATAAGCGGAAGTGGCTGTTAGGTTTAAATATAATTATTCAAATATTATTGACATATACATATATATATATATATATATATATATATATATATATATATATATATATATATATAAATTAATCACAACCAACTTTATAAATAAATACAAAGCTGTTGATTTTATTTAGTATGTTTCATGCATACATTGTAATGTTGACTATTTTCACTGCTTCTTGTTATTTTTATGATTGAAATTTGCCTTCAGCAAGATTACTTTCTTCTGTCTCTGATTTAGCTTCAAGTTCTGCAAAGTACAGAATTTTGTTGCTATTTTCTACTTAAAATAAACAAATAAAGATATTTCTACTTTGGACAGATCTTCTGTTCTGTTCTGTTTTTTTTTGTTTTTTTTATTGAAAGAGATTTATATGACTTTATTGTCATTACACCAAAGCAGGGTTAAGAGACACCACTGTCAGGAAGTTAAGAGTTGATATTTGGACACATTAGATTGAAGCAGATGATGAAAAGTTCTTGTCCTATTCCCCATTCCAAAATCTGACCGAATGACCAAACATCAAAATTTTAATTTTGGAAAGACTTCTTGAAGAAATTTTCACCACCTGGGATTAATAATTTCCTTAAAAAGTCTGTTCATCATTGCCTGCAGTGGAAATGCTGATTCAACTTTGATTCTGGAAATGTAGAGACTAGTTGAGCTAACTCAGTACCAATCATTTTTGGTGAGCTTATGAGTAATGATGTTGTATGATCAATCCACACCCAAAGTGAGGAATTAGTTAAAACTGATGTCAATCAGGGTCATCAGCGTTCTCTCATTGTTTAACATCTATAGCAAAATGAGACATAAGAGTGTATAACCTCATGGGAATTGGGTGGAGCATGTATGTTATATGCAGAAATGATGCAAGGTTTTGATAATACATCTGGTGACTAAGTTAAGCTGTGATGTAGGTAAATCATTTACTCAGAAACAATTGGTTAATTCTCCATTGAGTCATATGGATTTTTGAAGATCTTCTATTCTATTATTTATACTTCTAATTACACATAATTTAAGTGATTTAATAGTTTTTGTAAGAGAGACAATGCATAAAGGTTTAATACATATACAATGGGAACAAAATTGTTTACATGCATCTCCCAACAACTCATTCCCTGCCTCAAATGGAATGCATATATTTGTGTCATCGTAAAAGCTGCTGGAAGAATGGTCAGTTCATTGTATTATTCCAGAAAATACCTAACTCATGCTGCCATGCTTTATCTTTACAAAAGTTAGATCAAAACAAGAATGAAGTATTGCTGCCATATCTCAGCTACCCAATCCTGACTGATCAGAATCGACAGAGTTCAAAAGTGCTTATGTGGCTTTCTAGATGACAAATTATTCTCAACCTTGCAACTCTTATCCCACAGATGAAACATTCCTGCCTTTCACTATTATATCACTATCGTTATGGCAGATGTTCAGACGAACTACATTCCTTAGTTCTACCAATTTTGTCTTTCACAGCTAGGACTTGCCATGCCATGTTCACAGTGGTAAGCCATCTCCATTCTCTTTGTGTTCCTTTGATAAAAAGTAAGTTCCACTCAGACGGCTTGTTCCTCAGAACTGTTACTTTGTGGAACAAACATGTGCTTTCCTGACATCTATAATTTTGATCTCTTTAAGTCCAGGGTCAATCAATATCTATCTTACTCATTCTCATAATACTTTCATACTTCCCCCTTCCCAGTCTCTTACAATCTCACTCAGTAACCCTCTACCTTGAGTGTCTCTTGGGCCTTGTATTGGATGAACTAACAATAAATAAAAAAGGTCAAAAGGCTATATTATTAATTACTATAAGTTCTTATGGAATATTTTACTTAACATTTTTATTTTATTTTCTCTCTTTTCTCACTTCTATCATGAATTTAGATTCATTTTTTTCTTTATTACAATGATCACTTTTATGAATGACTTAAGTTGGCTTATGGTCATATTATTTTGAAACACCAGTTCTCGTATGATCACCAAAGTTAAGCAATGTCAAGCCTGATCATGATGGATGACCACTTGTGGATACCAGATGCTGTAAGCTTAAATGTGTGGATGGTATAATGGATAATGACTTGTAACTGGAAAACAGAGAGCCAAATTCCAATTCCACTTGGGTTCATCATATTCATTTACATGCAAATACTCTTGGGAAAAGTAAGAATCCACCTCTTTTCCCTCAACTATGGGTTAATTAGTAGGACTTGTATCAGTAAATCATTATTATCTTCAAAAATTCTTACAATATAAAAATATTTTCAATTTATTTAACCTTTAGCACTCTGCATAATTAATATTGCTTCCCTTTCCACTGCCTTATTTTTCAAGGCCTCTCAATTACAGTAAACTTATTGTTAATTTCACTCAAAGTTGTTTTCTGTTGCTTTTGTATATATATAATGAAAATGAAGATTTGAACATTAAATGAAATAAAGACTTGAAGATGGCACCATATAATAAAAAAAAAAGTATAGCTGAAGAATACAGAGTAGATTCACTAATGATGGAACTGAACAAGATCACCTGACACATGTGAGGTATTAGTAAGATGCACAAAAGAAATTTCTTACAAATGAATGTAAATGATAATCTGTTTTAATATAGGAAAAAAAGAGAACAAGTTCAATGTCATAGGATTTTTCATCATAGGATTTTTCATCATTTCATCAAGTGGATGTTTTGACAGTCTATCACACAGAATAGCTTGGATAGTAGATTATGCAGAAGATACACACTGAAAATAATCTAAGTGTATACACAACAAAAGCTCAATTGAAATTTAATAATAGAATGGGTGATTTAAATTCAAAAGTAAAGACAAGAAAATCTCTCCTTTTGTTTGATCTCTAGATTTTTCTGTCTTTGGTTTGTGGTTCTGCACCTTTTTTTTTAAACAACTTACAACAAAAAATCCCACATTTTTTTTGAAATAGAATACATCAACAGTTGATGACCTTCTTCTCCACCATTTGCTAATATATAGGAGAAAATCTCCAGTTTCTTGAGTCTTTTGGGAAATTGCATACAACCACTTGCTGATGTCTATGTTGTATTTATAAGCTTTTAGAAAATCTCACTATAAAAGTAAGACTATTTACCAAATGATCATAATCTATTGCCAATTTTGCAATACTCTCATTTCCTATTTTATATCATTGTTTGCTTCTGTAAGTTTTCCAGAAATATCTCTAATTTATAAAACTTTTTTTCTCACAGTCATTATCAGTTGTAGGATTAAAAATAACTCTCTTTAGGTTACTTTCAACAATAGCACAATTATATTCAGATTCTTGATTTGGTCTTTGTGTACAAAGTTAATTTAAAAAAGAATTCCTCTTGTTTTGTTTTATCCTTAACTTTTTCTGTCTTTTTTGTTTGTGGTTCTGGGCACCAGAAGGTCATTTTTTTTTTATAGTGTCTTTACCCTTTTTTTTTTCTTTTTTTTTTTTTTTTTTTTTTTTTTTTTTTTTTTTTTTGAAAATCACATCAATCCAAATTGATTAAAGTTATTATTATTAAAGTTATTATTAATTATGAACTAACAATGAAGTATAAACTACTTTAAGAATAGATTTAGTCATGGTGTTTTTACTTTTAAGTTTATGAAATTAAATTTGTCCTTAAATCCTCAACTTAATAAAAGTATTAGTTATGTAATATTTCTAAATTTCTATAACTCAAAAATTTTGTAAGAAAAATGAGTAGAAAACATGTAGCCTAGAAAATAACTGGTAACACTGCTCATAATGTACTGACCAAATATTCAATGTTATATGAATTTATCCTTAGGAGTCAATGTACATGAGTATAGGTTAGAGATAACAGTGATGTTTAGTAGGTTTAAGTTTCATATAATCTATATTCTGGATCTAATACAGTGCCACTACCTATGTGTGACACCATAGAATATTGGGGCTGCTTGGGAAGCAATAATGTCAGTTTCCAGCTCTTCATCTAATAAGTAAAAAGTAAGTTTTAATGCCTAACCATAAAACCTTTATTATGAGTACTGTGACCTTAAATTTTGTGTACTGCCTTGTTAGTAGAGTCAGTCTTGGACATTGATTGATAGCAAATGTTTGCATTCTAAGACAAAGATGGTGAAGTTACCACATGTAGGGACTATTCTTTTACCATAGTACAGCACTTTTATTGTTAAGTATATATAATGTCAATGAAAAGCATAGGTTTTTAATTCCTGTAGAATCATGAATAGATCTGTAGGTATTCACAAAATATGCAACAGTTAAGTCAATGTGCTTTAGCTAATGTGCCTTGAGATTGGTATCTTTTATAGTTTTCTCTCCCACTCCAGAGAGTACCCAACTCTTGCTTTATCTTTACAAGCATCAGATTAGACCAAAAATGGAGAATTGCGGTCATGTCTCTGACAAAACTGCTCAATCCTCACTTTCTAGCCATGATAGAGTTCAAAATCACCTATGCAGTCTTGTAGGGGATTATTTATTTTCCACCCTGCAGACTGTTTCCCCACAGATGTAATGTTGGAAGCCTATCACTGTTTCCATGCTGAGTGTTCAGATGAACCCCATCTTTCGTTCTACTAGTTCAGACCTTTGTAACTAGGACTCACCATGCTACATCTATGCAGTTGAATCACCCACGTTTGCTCTATATTCTAATTATAAGGAGGAAATTCCTCTTGAATAACATTGCTCCAAGAACTGCTAATTAGTGGAATAGACTTTTAAGTGGATGCTTCTTTGAACACTTTGATCTTAATCTCTTTAGGTCACGAGTCAATTGTTGTCTGTCTTCCTTATCATTATAATCATCACTTCATTCTACTTCCTCCTGTTACATTAATATTAGTAATTCTCTACCTTGAGCCTTGTACTGAGTTAACTTTAGTAAAAAAAGAAAAGAAAAAAAAAAGCTCTATAAAAAAAAAAAATGCAATATGCACATACATATATAGGAATCAACCAATCATTAAAAAGGTGTTTTGAGATGTGTATCTTTTACAATTTTTTCTGAAGAAAGTTCAGTAGTAGGCAATATGTCCACTAAGTAAATGAATTTTTAATGTAATCAGTAAGTTTAAGGAAAATATAAGAAGTTTTAGACCATGGGTTGTCAGCTCCCATGCCACATCTGGCCTGCCAACTTAATACCTGGACACTAATTATCTAATTTGTGGAGCAAGTACGAGAAAAATATTAGTTGGAGTTAATCAATTTACAATGTGACAAATTTTAAAATCAAAATTTCATTCTGAATCCACTGTTGACTTTTACAAGAAATGTTTTGCCAAGTAGAAAATATAAAAGCCTATTGAATAATGCGAAAATGATGGTATCATTATTTGGAAGTACATATGCTTGTGAACAACTTTTTCTAATTATTAAATATAGTAAAAGTCATTTAAGAACAAGGTTAGGTGATGACCACCTGGACGTTGTTTTGCTTCTGTCATCAACAAATATTTCACCTGATGTGGAAAAGTTATCAAACAATAAGCAGAAACAAATGTCTCATTAAATAAGTTGCCATTTCTAACTGTATTTTATTTGTAGTAAGGAATTTGTATTTTTTTTCTTTGATTGCATTAATTGTTCCTGTTTTAAAATAAGGAACCTTATTTAAATAATATAACATTAACTTCAATTTTCTTTTTTCTTTAAACCTCCAGGCCAAGGTAGCCTTCTGGACGTAGAGGTCAGGGGTCAAGACATTGATATCATGGCCCTCCTCTGAGACACTGCATAATTGTCTGGCTTGCTCTCTACAAAAGGTTGCCAACCCTTGTCTTAGACTATAAATTAGTAGGTATGAAATATTGTGTTTTAGCAGAGATACAAATAGTATAATAATTATCAGTATAGTAAATGGAATTGATAAATACATTTCAGATTTTAGCTGAGGCTGTTTATGTGCACGAGGGAAAGGCATAAACTCACATCTCCTTGCTATCTTGAAAAAAATGTCTTCTGCCACAATGGTTAACAGAGAAATCACTCTTCCATAACTACATGACCTGTTTCACATAAATGGTGACCTGTATTGGGAACTGAGGCATTATTTTGCTTTTTGTAACTTTCAAAGAGGATTTGATTTTTTATTTCTCAATGTCCTCAATTGAAACATATCCATGTACCACTCTTACAGTGTCTACCAAAAATTCTCTACTCACTTTCAAATTTAGCTTCAACACATAAGCAACAAGACAGATACTGTAACAGTCAACAAAGATAACAATATTATAATTTCTGCAGTGGTAAACATTAGAAGTATTTCTGAAAATTGGGACAAGTTTGTAGTGTTGGCTGGGTAACATAGAATGAGGTTGTCATTTGGTTAGGGACCATTGTCATTTGTATGTATGTCAAGGAGGGTTGCCTACTTTGGTGTAAGTATCACTATTACCTGCAGTGTGATTGGCTTATGACAAAATAAGTTCATCAAACAAAAGCCTCCTTTTTTTTTCTTTTTTTTTATTTAAATTAAATGTATTTTACCTGACAGTTTTCTCTATATCTACTTTTCAATGTAATATGTCACATTTAAAAAAAAAACTTTGGAAAGGTAGTTTAATGTAGTCATTTGATTAACAAATAAAAGTATGGTTAACTTCCATTCTATTTTAATGTTATTTACATCATGAGAAATATTTTAAAAATTTCTTAATTTCTCTTAATACCTATTAAGTTATATTAACTGGTGACTAAATACTAAAATTTTAGTTACTAAAGTTGAACTAATTTGATAAATACATAACAGAACTAACTATATTTGTTTGTTAATCAAATTTTTTATATTAAATTTATAAATCCTAGTAATTTTTGCAATAATAAATTCCTTATATATGCCATGATATAAATGGAAATAATTTATAACTTCTTTATTTTTATTTATTATTTATTTTTATTCTAAATTCATGTATTGATGATTGGAAAGGAAGATTATATCCCATTTGAATAAATAACTTTTTGAATGGGTAGTGATTTGGAAATAATTGGATCTTTATGGCAAGATCTTTAATACACACAAACACATATCATTGGTTATTATTGTGACAACCCTTTAAACTTGCTCCTAACACACCAAATTAAAACAGTTCATAATTTTCATTTAATAAATGTCACACTAATTAGAAAAGAATATAATTTATTATGTAGAAAATATTTAGATGGAATCCTGATAAATATTTTACCATCAGTCAAACACACTTTATTATATCACCAACTTTTATAAAATCTATACTTAAAGAATCTAAGCTTTGCCTACCTACAACTACAACCTGTATAACCTAAATTCTTTCACTCCCACATAAAACATCCCACAATCAACATACGGACACTACCAGGGATAAATAAAGATGACCATTAGATGTACAAACACGCACACATTATCAACCAAATCCCACATAGACTAGCTAGAATTGTGATAATGACACAAGAATTATACACCCAAATACTACTTGACAGGACAGATACACGTGAAGTTTGCTTACAATTTTTTTTCTCCAGAATCTAACTTGCAAATTTATAAGTCTGCCATCCTTCCATGCATTGAATATTGTTACCACATCTGTTCTGGTGCTCCTCCTATCCATTTAGAAATTCTTGATAAAAGCCAAAGAAGAATCTGCAATATTATTGATCCTGACCTAGAATCTCACCATGATGGTGATTCAACTCTGTGAAAGTAGCATGATAGATCCTGCCATTTATGTAGAAGGTACCTTTTTATGTACCAGTAAGAAACAGTCTTCTACAATTGCAATATACTTGCAGAAGGGCAATATACTTTGCTGCATTGCACAAATTGTATAGTAATAGCTACAAGAACATGAAAAAACTTCATTGTGTTGATCTGACTACACAGCTTCCCAGTCTCATTGTGTTACTTATATGATGTGTTCATCAACAAGTTAATCCTGCAGAAACGGCATCATAGAACTTGCAACAGTGAAAGAGTCCTCTCTTAACATCATGTCTCAAGATCATGGACAGAACATTTGTTTTCCACTTGTAAATTATTAGGGCTTCTTTATTTCTCATTAAAGCTATAAGTACTATTAAAATTATCTTTCTCTCAGCAAAACACTAACATAAAGATACTTTTATGTCCATAATAGTAGATTGGAATAAAAGGGTAGGTTGGAAATTTAATTTGAAATTAATTTTTTGGAATAAAAAAATTAGGGAGATGAGGTTGGAATAGACAGGTTGAAAAGAATGGACAGGTTTTAAAAAAGCAGAAAATAACATAAGTGGGGAGTTTTCTTTTTTACAATAATGTTAACCCTGTCCAAGACCCAAGAGCCATTTGAGGTAGAGGGTTACAGAGTAAGAAGTAAGGGACACAGTTTATGAGGATATGTTAGGAGGATAATAGTTAACCCTAGATTTGAACTGGTTATGATTGTAGTGATTGGGGAAGCCTCCTGGAATAACAATAAGTAAATTGGGAAAAGAATTAATTTAAATATCTAGACAGGCCTGTCTATTCTGGATGTGGATGTAAGCATTTTTCTTCTTTTATTTCAGGAAAATATGATGCAATATTTATGAAAACACTAAACTCTTTGTTTGTTTCTACTTATGAAATGTTTTAATTTATTTAGATCAATCCATGCCTGACTCAAAGCAACATCTATAGAACTGTACTGTATATTCACATTAATAACTTTTTAACTAATTACATGTCCTTTAAAAAATGATGTTTATATATATATATATATATATATATATATATATATATATATATGAGAGAGAGAAAATGTTTTTTTGTTTTTTGGTGCAAGAGTAAAGTTATTTTCATTTACTTATTTGTTGCTTGGTAATTGGAGATGAGTCACCCTGACAATGATGTAAATGGAATTAGGTAACCCCAAAGGTATTTTTTATACATTGCCATTCTATACCAAAATACCCCACCCCAGAAACAACAAGCTTTATAATTCATGTCTGGTCTTGTCTTCGTCAGAGTAACTACATATCCACCTACCTATCTTTTTTTCCTTGGTAGTACAAACCCAAATTTTTCCTCTATCTGCTTGGTTGAGATTGTTGCTGCATTTTAGCCTACCTTTCTAAAAAGATGCTTGCAAATGGGAAATGGATTGTTGCACTTCCAGCCTTTTTCTTTTTTTATCAAGCTTCTACAACAATCTACAGTTTGCTTACAAAAACACCACAAGTAAAGAGGCAAGTTGTGCTTCTTATAAACATTGGGGTTTGTCTTTTGCTGCAACCTTTTTAGTATCAGTAAGCCTTATTTAAAAAAAAACTTGATGATACTAGTTGTAACCTATGATATCACAAGTAGAATTTGCTAAATATATTAAATATAGCAAGCTCACTGACCGAGGGCAGGAGTAAGCATGATAGAGGGGCCCCAAGTGGTGCTTTTTGACCCTCACTATATTATCAATATTTGCTTTTGTCTTGCTACATTTATATATGTTACAAATTGAACTGAACGCAACTGACTATTAAAGGTTGAAAAATTTTCATGGATTTTAATGTTACTCCAGAATCTTTTTTTTTTTTTTGTCCAAAACCATGAATTTGTTTTGCTCATGCAAAATTCACTATTTCTTATCCATAATGTTGAATGTGTTAAATTATTCAACTTTTTAACAAGAAAAATCTCAAGTTGATAATAAAAATTGCTGCAGACCATTGTTTATATTTAAGACAGAATTATCTATTATGATATATCTCTGATTTGTATTTAGAGACACTGTATTTATTTTCAATTTTACTAGTTGAATTGTACACCTATATTATCACAGCTACAACTGAAAAGAATGTATCTAATCTCAACATAAAATTTGTCACAACTACTTCTAAAACAATAAAAGACTTAATTAATACAAAACAAAATAATAATAAGCTAAAAAATGAAGGAAGAATTTATTCTACTACCTGTAATAATTGCCACAAGGAATGTATAGGAGAAACCTCAAGGGATTTACATAAAATATTATATGACCAAAACAAGGGATCTTTTACAAAACAAAACCCTCAATGCCTTAGTTGCTAACTGTAATGAGTCTGGCTATAATTTCGATTTAAAATAAATGTTACTTTAATTAAAAGAGAAAGCAATTTATGAAAGTGTATAGAAATAGCTAGATCATCCACAGTAAATTTGCATTCAGGTTTTTACAACATTTCACCTTTCTTTGCAGATCTTCTATTATCATAATGTGAAATGCTTATTAACAAAAGTGATAAAAAGAAACTAAATGAAATTGGCTATACTATATACCAAAACATATTAAAAAAAATTATTTTTAAATTTCAGTATCCCCCTCCCCTTTGTGTGAATGTGTAGTTACATCAACATAAACATCACTTTAGTCCTAAAAGATGAAATGTGTCACATGAACTGTTCTTTCTTTTCCATTTTGTCATTGATTTTCCTAACATTGTATTCTATTCAATTGAAATTAAATATTGTATTTTCAGTGCTGCATAGGTAGTTAAAGGACCTGTCAGTATTTCATATCAATGAAATATTTTGTTAACTCCTCTAAAAACAAAGGAGTTTATTGCAAGTTATCTTGTCAGCCATTTTAAAGTAAATAAAGTAAGATTTTTGCACATACATCTGAAAGTTTGGTATGGAAAAAGTATCATTTTTCCATTCAGCAAGACCATTAATGGTTAGATGGGTAGTAAGGCTTCTGTGAAGAGTTTATTTTAAGAATGTATGGGAAGTGTTATGCTACAACTAGGTAGCTATAAACATTATTAATGCATAGATTTATAGTTTTGTACATTGAATATTATAATAATACAGTGTCAACTCGGTTATTGAGCACCTCTATTATCATGTAATTTGGTTATTGTTCACTTTCTTTGGTGAAAATATGTCTTGGAAATTGTACATCTATGGTTATTGAGTAAAGTCTGTTACATACCTTTACATTCCTGTTCACTTGCTGCTGCATGACTTCCCCAAGCCAAGCTCCCACACAAAGCATCACATGTGTGCATGACTCAGTCTGCCTTTGTCTCTTGCTAAGTAAGCATCCCACTTCAGATTTGTTTGAAAATTTTCATTTTAAGCCGTGTCTTTGTTTTTTTATTTAGTTTTACTGTTAACTCGGCCACCATGGTTTCAAAGGAAGTTCTGAGTGTGTCTTTTTGGAAGTTACTGGCCTTGAATATGAGTGGGGCATGATGTAGAGGAGTTGGTGGAAAACCATAGGGAAGAACTGACCACTGAAGAACTCAGTTGGAGCAGCAACAAATGTCAGCTGAGGAAATAGCTTCAGAGAAGGTGAGAGAGAGAGAGAGAGAGAGAGAGAGAGAGAGAGAGAGAGAGAGAGAGAGAGAGAGAGAATGTACTGTGATTAAGAATATTTGTTCAAAATGGAGTGAGGTGCAAAGTTTTCTTGAAAAATATCATCCTAACAAAGCTGTTACAAGCCATGACATAAACATGTTTAATGTCTTGTCACATTTCAGGCAAATTTTAAAGCAGAGACAAAAACAAATCTCTCTGGACAGGTTTTTAGTAAGATAGAGATTCAGTCAGTCTCAAGTAGGTTCTAGTGGCACAAAGAGGCAGAGAAGGTAAATAACCCCAGAAAATGACTTACCTGGAGTCTTTATGGAAGGGGATTCCTTTTCCAAACAATAACACCTCTCTTCCCTCCGTCTCCTCACTGTTTTACATTTGCCAACAAGTCTTCAATAAAAGTAGAGTGAAATTAAATGTTTATTTATTCCATTTGTCATTTATATTTATTTCTTATCATTTACTGCATGCAAAACTATAGTTATTCTGTATAAAATGTATTTTTTTTTATTATATTTTAGGGTGTGTGGAACAGTTTAATTCGATTTACATTATTTCTCATGAGTATATAAGTTTTTGTGCATTTCAATTTTTTGGCCAACTTTCAGGAATAGATTATGGCTTATAACTGTGGTTTCACTGTATTGAATAAAGTATACATGGGTTCATGAATATATTTCTACTCTAATATAGTCCTGCTAGCTTCCAACACAGTGTTTCACAGTGACACTAATGTAAAACATTGCTTTCTTTCATATATAATTTCATTTTTAGAAAGTATGAAGCAATGTGTGTAATAGAAACCTTTCATGTTTTTATATACAGGGGTCTTTTTCTAAAGAATTAATTGATTTTTATTAATCCAACAGATTTTTATTACTTTAAACATTATTTTTAGTGGATACTCATATCTGAGCAGATGCCCAATTTATTTTAAACACTATTTTGTCTACTGGACTGAATATTTGAGAAATCTTGTTAAAGAAAATTCTCCCTCTGGAAGTATTTGAATCTGCATCCCCTTTTGCAAGAGAAACCATAGTTTGATCCAATGTGCTATGATAAAGCAATAGAAACTGAAAGAAGTGATATATATGTTGGCCTTTTAACCAACTGTATCATCATTAGTTGTTCACAACTTATTTGCCATGATTTATTACAATCTCATGTAAGTTTATTTTGTGTTGACTTCTCATTATTTGGTGGCCACAGACAATTTAGTGAGCCCTGCAGTAGATCTTTTAATATCTCTAAGTAGTTTCAACTTAATATAGATTTCATAACTATGTGACTTTATTTAGAAAAGATAGCATTGCGGAAATTTCTCCTTTGGTATAATTTGGAATTACCTGTGTACCTGACATTGAAAATAGATTAGTCCAGTAGGTAATGAATAATTTCTGTACCTCCATTTTAAAGAAGACAAAGACTATACAAAAAAGATTTGAGTGTTCAATAATGTTAAAAACTTCTCACAATTATAGACAATACATTAAGCATTTATCCATTAATACTATATCTATAAGGGATTCAAGAAGGAAGAAAAAATAAATGAAATAATTTTTTTTTTTTTTAATATAAAATAATCAAATGGGAAATATGATTCCAGTCATGGTTTATTTACATTTTAAATAAATATGAAGTGTTGAGATATATGTATATTTAGGCAGCATATTTTCATTCAAGCACATTTGGTTAAATAATTTAGACGTATTATATCTATTTATTTTATTTTTAATTCTTTCAAGTCCATGAATTAATCTCTTGGTGGCTGTAGAAAATTAAGAAAAATTCCCAAATTTTCTTTCAAATAATTTTTGTTATCCCAGTACTTTTAATCTCATCTGAGACCATTTTCAGGGTCTGCATAACTATGGATGTGTTAACACTATAAATTCAAAATATTTTTTTACCTCTATGCAAGGGAGGTAACATGATTTTTTTTTATTTGTTTATTAGTCTTTTTAGAGTTTTTTTTTCCACCTGCTTATAATTAGAATGTATTTGATTACAGTATAGTAGTTTGATATGTTTAGAGTTATTTGAGGATGTATTATGTTCATTTTTATTTATGTTAATTTTCCCAATAGCTCATCTAATTTGTTCATCAACGATTTAATTAGGAGAGTTATTATTAATGAGGGTTTTTTCAATATTTTTTAATTCAGTATAGAAAATCTTTCTTGTTGAAGAGTTTGCTTTGCACGGTTTATTAAGTTTCGTATAATAGCTATTTTGTAATAGTTAGGACATTCACTTTTACAGTTGTGAGTGCACGTGTTTATGCTAGTTTTTTTATATAAGAGAATTGCTTCCAAAAATAAATAGTTAACTATGAGTATAGCAACAAAGTTCTTAAATGTTTGTAGCAGCAAAGTTATATAAAAAATACTAAATTAAAATACTACAATTAAAAAATCTTTTAAAAAAATCATATGACCCTCCCTTGCATAGAGGTAAAAAAATATTTTGAATTTATGGTGTTAACACATAACACATCCATAGATGTGCAACTCCTGAAAATGATCTCAGATGAGACTGAAAGTACTTGTGGAAAATAAAAAATTACTTGAAAGAAAATTTGGGAATTTTTCTTAATCAATTTTCTGCATTAAATTAATTCTTCAATTTGAAAGGATTAAAAGTAAAATAAATAAATGTAATATGTCTAAATTATTTAACCAAACATGCTTGAAATATATCATCAATTGATGTTTTAACCTTTTTCCAATGATATGGGCATCATTCCTTCATCTATGACTTGAATCTAAATGATTAATTATCAACTCTTGGATTCATGGGTCACATCATTCCTTAAAATATTTGTCTACAAGTAAATCTAGAAGAACAAACCTATGACTGCATGCAAAGAAAAAAGAAGCAAAAATATTGATAACTTTGTGTAAAGAATGCACAATTCCATTGTGCATGAAATGCTTTAAAGAGTAAGATACTGTTCAAAAGTATTATATTTAGGGACCTAACATTTGTTTTATTTCTCTTTGTTCTTTATTCTTATATTTTAAAAGTTAGAATATTACTTGTTATAGTTTTCATAAATAATTAAAGTGAAAATCATAAAAATTTATCGTTTAAAAAATAAATTTTCTTGTTTTACCTGTTTGATATGCATGCAAGTCTACCATTCGTGTATGTATTGAATATTGTTCTCGCATCTGGTTTGGTGCTTCTGTTATGTATTTAAAAATTTTTGATAAAATATAAAGAAGAATCTAGTTTTATCAGACCTGTCCTGGCATTTTAGCTTTAGTCACTTCATAGCTTTCCTCTGCTTTTTCTCTTTAACGTTTTTTTCTTTTTTTCATATTCTTTCATATGCAGTCACCCCTTGTGTCTGAGTGGCTTTATTACCTTGCTTGGGGTGAAATGATTAAAAAAAAAGTTTGCAATCTTTTCCACTATTTACAGGTTAAACAACAGTCTAATTGATATCCTGTACCAATGAAAACTAGTTAAGTCATGTAGCAATGCATATATCACTTTGATTACAGAAAATTGCAGTTTTCCAGCTAGTAGATTATATAACTGAAAATTGAGTTTGATCCTGAGTGTTCAAAAAATGTGATCTTCTAAATCTAGTTTTGTCTAATAAATTTGTACATAGCATAAATTCTTGGATAAATTACTTTTTTACTAAGTTGGCATGAGGATATTAAAATGGTTGAAGAAAGAGATCTAACACAGTATCTTTCAGAGTTTCTAAATAGATTTCAAATTTGAGCATTTATCCCATCCACTTGTAAAGTTAATATTCTATTTATCTTCAGTCCTTAAAAATATGATCTTATTTATTATCTGACCTCTCTCTCTTTAACACATTGACTGCCAACCCAAAACAGGTATAGAGTCATATGTGGCCATTAATTCTTTTAAGTTTTTAAAAAAAAAATATTAAGTAAAAGAATATGCTAGGTATCAATGAAATTCTTTTTTTATGCTAATATTTTTTGAGAAAATGGCTGACAAAGTTTTTTCCTAACCTCAGGAGTCCTGTCCGAACCAGTGGTAATGACTACTTCTGTGCATAATATATTTTTCAGATTTTACAAAGAACATCTATATATTATTTTCTAATAAGTAGATGCTTCATGGCAAATGCAAAAGTATTATTACGTGCTATAAATGTGATTTATATTTACTTTATAATCATGACCACATTACTATATAATGGTGATAAAATAAATTCTGCAAATATTACTAACATTATAGTTGGATCAATATTTTTTTTTCTTGAGTTTTGTTATTTTATACCTCATATATTTTTATGAAGCATTCAAGTAAAATTTAAGAGAAGCTGAGTGACAGATGCAGTTTACTAAAATTTCACTGAAAATCACTACCAGACCTTGCTTTATAGAGAAATATGCACAGAATGTCTCCAACATTTGGCAAAGCAACTTAAAATGAAAATATTCCAGAATCTGAAAACATTATATATATATATATATATATATATATATATATATAATCAAATATGGTGCAGTTTAATTTATATTACAATGAATCATTCATACAAAAACTAAATTAGTAAAGTTAATGATATAAAACGGCAAAATCCCTTCACTTGAATGTACAGTCAAAAGTACTTGCGTATTAAAGAAAGACCTTATTCAGCTTATAATTTTAAAAAACAAGGATCATAACATTCATTGAGTGATTGGTAGGTTAATACACCTTTAAAATTTTGTTAGCAAAGGGATTCATTGTAATATATATATATATATATATATATATATATATATATATATATATATATATATATGAGAAAGAACAAATGGAGTAAAAATCAACAGTTTGTAGATTTACTCTTTAAAAAGGTGCTCAACACAAAGTGGAGAAAAATATTATATTTTTATTGTATAAGATTATAAAACATTTTACGTCACTTCACAAAATATTTCATGTTTCAATACTATGATTGTACTTCCTCAGACAATGGTCAGTAACTGGTGATAAAAATGATTTTTTGGGAAATTTAAAAAACAAAACATTACCTCTTTTCCGAAAGTTAAATGTTTGTGGGGATAAGGTCAAAATTAAAAATATACTTGAGGATATGTCTTGACTAACCAATTGAAAGTCAGATCTAGGTTAAATAGAAAAATAAGGTCGGTGGGTGAGTTATTTTTTCATGTCACAATAAACTTAATAGATACTTCCCTAGAAATAATCCACTTATTAAGATTTTTAATAGAAATACACTTAAATTAAGTTATATGCACACACACACACACACACACACATATATAATTGTGTATTTATATATATATAATTTTCTGTGTTTATATATATATATATATATATATATATATAATATTTATATATATTTATATATATAATTTTGCATGTGTGTGTTTGTATATATATATATATATATATA